>JBBYHQ010265737.1:0-22396 GCA_038382645.1 Spergularia azorica
CCATTTACCATAAAAGACATTTTAAATGATTTTTTTAAGTGAAAATTAAAGAGACATGCCACGTGGCGTGGCAGATGGCCTAACAGAAGCCGGTGAACGTGGTCGTTGCCTCTAACACAGCTTTTAATATACTCCGTATAGTATAAGATTCGGCCCAAATAGAAAAGACAAGGAAACCCAAAAGCAGGCCCAATAAATAAATAAATAAAATTTGGTCACCGGAGAAATCAGAATTTTCCCTGATTCCGAAGAGAGAGAAAAAAAAGAGAAGAAGAGAGAGAAAGGATGATATACAGAAGGTGGAGTTTGTTGACCAGCACCGCCGTCATCTCCGGCGGTGTCATCGCCGCCGTTGTCGTCGGAAACCTAATTGCCGTTGAGTCTCTCTCCTTCATCTTTAATTTATTATTTTGTCTTTGTTGAAATGTGTCGTAAAAATTGCGATCTTGATTTTATCTTCAATTCAATCGAATTAGGTTTTTCCTGTTTCTTTATGTTTGTTGCTTATTGACATGAAGCTTGTTCGTTACTCCACCATTAAATTTCTGTAATTGTTGCTCTTAGATGCGATTTGTTTGTTTTGATTGGGTTAATTTGTTTTTACAGACCCTTCAAATTTTGATTACAATTGAAATTTCGTTAATCCGGAGTACTTGTTTAGAAGTAATTGTTGTATAGGATTTGGTTTTTAGGGGAATTTATCGAGTGCGAGCTTTTTAAGTTATGTGGCAATAATCTATGAGGTGATGAGATAACATTTTATAAGCTGTGTATGTATGGTGAATCGTTGAGGACCTCCTGAAGTTGGGGCAAAGAACATGAGTTTGCGTGCTCCGCGGTGAGATTGATTGGGTATCGGGGATTATGCTGAAGGTGGAGTGAGATGAGGGGAGGATTGGGGCGGAATGCATTTATCGAATTGTGTTGTTGATAGGTTCCTCATTGCTTATTACCTAGGGCCTTTTACATGATCTAGGAATATGAGAGTAAATTCAAGCGTTTTCATGTCTAGTGAGTTCCATAAGTTTGGTGAGATTGATTGGGTATCGGGGATTATGTGGAAGGTTGAGTGAAGTGAGGGGAGGATTGGGGTGGTATTCATTTTTGGAATCGGGTTGTTTATAGTTGTGGCGAAGTCTTTGGTGACAGTGGATTGCTAGTATCCAATTCCCTGTTTCATGTTTCATCCTCATTGCTCATTACTTGGGGACTTTTTACACGATTTGGAATTATAATATCAGACTGTAGCAAAATTCAAGTGTTTTCATATTTAGTGAGTTCGGGCTGTTGGTTTAGAGACTCTGTCGCGGTTTTATTCACCTCCATTGATGACATTTTACATCTACGAATACCCCCTTGAGGCCTTGACTTGGGAGATGTTCTTACTGTGGAAAGGTTATTCATTCAATTACCTTTTCACCTGCCAGGGTTCCGGACTGGGACCTCAAATGAGAAAATTTTGAAGGCTTTTGATTTATTCAAGCTGTTCTTTAACTCGCCGACCGAGCGGTGGTAGTGGCACTTATGTGAGTACATAAACTAAGCCAAAAAAATAATTTACTACCTGTTGATATCTTATAAATAGTGAAATAAAACAAAGTCTGCAAATTAACAGAAGATAGAGTTGTGTATCGTTTATTTGAAGCAAAGCTGCTGCCCTAGATGTAGGCCATGTAGCCGTCGCCACAATGTGTCAGCTTTCATCAAGTTTTATTTATAAACAGAAATTTTGCTAGGATTTCCTACACGAAAAATGGTCGGTTAAGCAGGAATCCACTGACATTGCATAGCTGAACCACTTTAGAAATGATCTTATCTTTTATCATGGACCTAGTTAGTCTCTTGCGTATACCTTTCCTTGCCTCAAAGTGATTATTCTGTAATCTGCTGCATCTGGAGTCTGGACAATGCTCCATTGTGACATATTTTTTGTATATTGATAATGGTACTACTTTTGTGGAGCTTAACAAATGGGCGAGATTTTGTTGCTCCATTTGGCAAACGGCTGCAGTCACAATAAGTTTTGATTAAGACCATCTTATGGCAGAATTTGGTGAGCCTCTTAGATTTTGGGTGAGTTTTCAACTTGAGAGCTGAGAAGGTCATCCAAATTCCTCGAATCTCCATATCTCGTCAGCCATAGGATCATCTTACCCATGTTTCTGCCCTCTATTTATCCAATGCATCCTTGTGTGATCAATGTATATTTCTTTGAGAGCTTATAATCATTCTTTGTGGTTCCATACAGGAGCCATTTCTGAAGCGAGACCAGAAGAAGCCGAGTGAAGCATCATCCAAATAGAATCTTCTTCCAACATTTGTGGTGTGGAGATTGTGATTTTCGCTGATGTTTTGTGGCGTGTCATGTAACTTGGAACATCTACCAGTGTAGTTTCATAGCTGAATAAGCCTTTTCTCTATTCGGTAGAACATTGTTTGGCTTCATGTCTTCAAATTGTAAAGGAGAAATGTGCTCTGAAATTTGGGACCATAAATTTTTTTTTTTCTACTGAGAAATCTTAATGCATCAGATATTATTCATCTATCAAAAGCTTAGCTACTTGTTACTCGCATTATTGGATTTTCGCTAATGACGGATACCCTAGCAACCCTTGCAGTTGATGCTGGTCTGGTTCGGGTTGACGAGTTGCACAGGTCATTGCAACCTGGAGTGCTTTTTGGCTTTGTTGTTTGCTAGTAACAACACTTTTGAGTTTTGAGTATGTCTCAACTGACAAAGTATGGGCGCGACGAAACATAAATTGCCTTTGGTATACAGACTGTACACTGTTTTCGGTTCGCAACCCTTTTACAGAGATTATCCTTCCAAAAAATTTCCTTTCACAACTATATAGAACAGGAAAGAATAGTAATACATGAATCTTGTTGAATACTTTCCATCCAATTGGTTACATTGAATGGGCGGGTGATAAAATCACAACCAATGTGTTATGTGCACTTCATTTCGACGTAAATGCGATCAGAGTTTCCTTTCAACTTTTCATCACCATCTCCATCAGCAGCTCATTCCATGTGTCTATCGGGCCAGGCAAACACCAATGAAGACAGTCATTCTGTACCTTCGCATTCTTATCCTCCGCGAAAGGTTGGTACTGCCTGTATGGACCTGGGTGCCCGTCTGGTCTGAGTAGCGAGAGTACGGTGCTGTCAAAGAGGTTCAAGTTAATTCCTTTCTCTGACGCCACGCTTTTTGCCTTGTCAAATTCCTGCATCTCAATGTCGTACATAATTTTGTCTGCTCCAGTTACATTCACCTCACCCCCCTTGTATGGCACTTTCTGTTTGCAAGTTCCGCCATTATGCCATTCCCCATTCTCAAAGTGGCTCGGGGTGTACGTTCTAAACAGAACTTGCGGTTTGTGACTTGAGCTCGTTACGAAGTTGAGTACTTCATTAATGGCCTTGCGATATGCGTAATCAAACCCAAGCTCTGTCAAGTTCTTTCCCGGGCAGTAGTGGCAGCCTTGAACTCTGTGGTTTTCATGGTATATTGCAGTCTTCAGATACCACTGCCCACCACCAATCATCACGTAATCAAAGTCGTTGTATTGCTTGGTCCAATTCTCCTCTAACGTGTCCAGATGGAGCTTGATGTCATCGCTCGAAACTCCATTGTTATCTTCAAAAATTTCAGCTTTTAGGAGGAATGGAGACCAAATTCTTGCCACCGTGAAATTGTAGGAGGGAAACACCCACGTTCTTGACCTGCCCTGTGCATCCTGATAGATATCTTTAGGTTTTTCCACCTGCAGAACAAGGTTCGAGTTTGGTTAATTGCATTGTAAGAGTAGATAAGATATACACTACGTCAAGATTAGATTCCACTCCAACCAAGGCTGTAAAAGTTAAACTACTTATATAGCTCCCATGGCAAAAAACAGTGACAAAAGATTCAAGTGTACAAAAACTTATCCCAGCCACAGCAGTTTACACTATTTGGCCGAGACACAAACATATCTCAAATCACGGTGTTGCTAATTGCCACAGGCGCACAACAGGACTGCACTAAGAAAGTATGTAAGTTGCAACATCAATCCACTTGGTTTATATAAAATCCAAGTGAGATGAACCAAAATGGTCAATATCAGAGTTGTGAAAGCCATCTCCAAGATGTCAATAATATTCAAGAAATGGTAGTTTGATGAGAAACTTGACGGTGACCTTAAATTGCGACTTCGCAACAAACACTTCAGCTGCCATTCACAATTATCAAGGACTCTTCTCTTAAACAACTGAAGAATCCAGTAGAATCCAGTACCAAGAGGACAATTAAATAAGCAGTGATACTGAAACTTCTAACGACCTGTAGGACCACAGTACCAACTAAATTGATACTCTTTCTTTCATCTCTTAACAATCCATTGTTGTCCTATGAAAATAAGACCAGAAAAGTCAATGTGTTTTCCACAATTCTCAACACTCAGGGCAGTCTCAAAAACTCTACCTTTGAGACAATGAGCGGGATGTGGACGTGCGGGTGATCGCCTTTGAGAGCACCCTATCAAACTGGCTAGTCAACAATTAATCTCACTAACTCGAAGTTGAAGACGTAACTACATCTGTGATCCATAATTAGTTGAAATGCAAGAAGGTTCTCCAATTTTACACACTTCAGAAGAGATAGCAGCAGAAAATAACAGGCGAGGCAAGGCAATACAGGAAGATAAATATCGAGCATTTGGGAGGAGCAATGTGCAAATCAACCTTCTATATAAGGCAAAGAAGAGGTACCTGTGAGAGGATGCAAAGCAAGGACTGCACATGATTACGCGAAATAGAATCACCAATGAGTGCAAATGTCTTATGTCTCATGAAATTGAGAAACCTCTCAGGATCGAATTTGGGCAATTCACAACCCTTAGGATTCCACCTCCAATACAGGTAAGCCGAGTCTGGACGTCCGTTTGTCATACAATTTTGCTGAGACTCAATATATGAGCAAGTGTTGTTACTGTATGCTGGACCATTTGGATTCGGAACCCAGTCGCCTTTGAACAAGTCACATTTAGTTTTCACTTCATCTTTAGGCGATTCAGTTGAAGTTGACAACGACTGAGATCCTACAACACCCGAAAAAGCTACACACATAAGCTTCTACTACTAATGTTTATAATAATGTGCCAATCTATGGTATACATAACTTGATCTATACGAGTATGTGACTGTGTGCTATGACATTGTACCTAATTAAGCAGAAAATCGAAGACTAGATCTTTAATTCTGGGGTTCTCTTTGACATCGGATAAGAATAAATTATAAATGTCAACCAACTTAAATCATTGCTCATGCCAAGAACCTCAACCATCCAAAATCAAACTAAATTCAATTTTTTTTTTTTCTTCCAGTTTTTAGTTCAACCCATCATTTACCTGCACCACCAAATCGGAATATAACACCAATGAAGCCTAAGTCCTAAAATGGTTTGGGATCGGCTAACATGAATCGTCATATGAAACCGTCAAATCGAAATACACCAATAAAAAGTACTGCTAAGATCCAGGAATGAAGTAAAGAAATTAACTTCAACATGAACACAAAAACATTACTAATTCTTGCTAATCAAATTTGATAAAGACATTCCATAAGATCATAGCTTAAAATTGAAGAAACATCAAATTGCATAAGATCACTCAATCATTAAATTCAAGCTTAATAATACAACACATATACATACTAATATTGCAAATTCAAGAATTTACAAGATCAAAGATCAAACCTTTATCATCAAATCCAGGGAGTTCAGTTTCTTCATCCTGAAAAGTAAACTCAGGGGATGTTTGCTGTTTCTCCAAACCTGCAGAAATGATCACATTTTTAACCTCAAGTCAACAATACAAAACAGTTAAAAATAATACACGACAAGTGTCGCAAATGATTTGGGATCGACTAACATGAATAAATCGACAGTAAAACAAAACCCGAAAAAAGTAAACATACCAACATCATTACTGAGGTGATCATCAGCAGTTTCCTGAGAATTACTACTAAAATGGGGTGGCTGAGTTTGGAAAGATGGAGAAGAAGAATCATCAATAGAACGAGAAGAAAAGAGAAAAACAGTGAGACCCAACAAAACAAAGAGAAGAACAAGCTTTGCATAAATTGGGTTTTGTTTATTAAATGCAGAATTTGGTCTAATTAATGGTGTTGTTTCCCTCCTCATTTTTATTCCTTGTTTGGTTTTTCTTGGTGGAAATTCTGTGCAATGCAAAGAATGTCAAGAATGTTTTGATGACAGTTTTTGAGTTTAGTCGGTGACTTCTCAAACAAGTCTGTACCAAATATGAAGATTGGTTTATCACCTAACCTTAGTATTTAAATGAAAAGGATTCAAAGGAATCAAAGACTTGAGTAGTTGCAATTGTGTGAGCTTAACTATAGTAGTCTTTTTTATTGACTAATCAACGTTTTTCGGTTTCCCGTAAGCATCTGAATTATTTTGGATCGGAAATGAATAATAATGCAAGGATTAATGAGCGATTGATATTTTTCTTTTGGCTTTTTTGCATGTTCTATTCCAATGATCACGACTTCGGCTTTTACTCGATTGACAAATTTATAACAATGAAAAGAGTGGTTTCTCGAAATGAATAATGTAGGGATTGATAGACGATTGATAGTTTACTTTTGGCTTTTAGCGCAATTTTATTTAAGTCATTTGTCTAATATTTTTTGTGTGTGATCATAACTTAGGCTTTTCACTCGAATGAAATTCCAAATCAAATTTATAACAATGAAATGAGTGATTTTTCAATAGTATTTGATGATTTCACATTTTACAAGTGTTATAATAACATATTACAAAGACCAATATTGAACATGACCGACATTATCGATGACTATTGCAACTTTGCAAGAGAAAGAAAAAATGCTTCTTTTAATAATCTTTCTAATTATTGTATTTTTATTTATATGGATATCTAATCCTTTCACAATAATAAAAATAATTATTTTTTTCCCTTGTCAGAAACAAAACAATAATGTTTTTGTACCAATAGTAGTTGACTAGTTTACAATTGATTAAATCAAGTTGGTTCACTGCATAGTGCAATTGCACATAATTCTAATCTAATTAGATGGATCTGCCTAACTTTAAGGCAGTGTTTACATTGCTAGTTTCGTAGGACCAATGATTGATATGCCTCACCAAGCTTAATCTAAGTACCATGAAGCTTCCCCACCGTCAGGTCAATAGAAGCTTACCGAGTATGTACTTTGAAGCCGAAAATCGGTGACATATTTTGGCGTACTAGTGACAGGTTTTGTCCATATGCATAATTGTATGTAACGGTTACGCTTTTATACTTCATTCTCAAATAAAACGAAAGAAACAAAACTTAGTGGATTTACAGAAAAATCGAAATGACAATGTACAAATTCAACCTACTTATCAATTGCTCATCAAAATCTCCATGATCAAATCATTCCAATAGTCTATAGGACCAGGCAAACACCAATGCAAGCAATCATTCTGAACCTTTGCATTCTTACCATTCGCAAAAGGGTCCAATTGCCGGTATGGACCAGCGTGACCATCCGGCCTCAACAACGATAAATGGGTCTTGTTGAGTAGCTTCAGCCCGAGCCCTGACCTCGAACCCACACTAGACATGGCCTTATCGAATTCTTCCAATTCAATCTTATAAAGTACGCTATCTGCATATGTGACATTCACCTGGTGCTCCTTAAAGGGCACTTTCCTAGGACAAGTCCCACCATTGTGCCACTCTCCATTCTCAAAGTGATCAGGGGTGATTGTTCGGAAGAACACTACTGGTTTATGACTCGAACTTTTAACAAAGTCGAAAACTAACTTGATTGTTTTACGATATGCATGATCAAACCCGAGTTCTGCTAAGTCGTTCTTCCCCTGACAGTAGTGACACCCTTGGACTTTGCTGTTTTCGTAGTAAATTGCAGTTTTCAGAAACCATTTTCCACCAGCAATTGTCACATAATTGAAGTCCTTGTAACGACTAGTCCATTTCTCGTCGAGATGGTCTAGATGAAGTCGGGTTTCAGAGGTTGAAACACCATTATCGTCTTCAAAAACGTCGGCTTTTATTAAGAACGGAGTCCAAATTACCGCGACAGTAAAATTGTAAGATGGAAAATTCCATGTTCTTGATTTGTATTGCTCATCATGGTAAATCTCATTTGGTGTCTCTATCTGCATTATTACAAGGCTAACAATTATTTCTAATCCATCCAAGGGAGGCAACAACAACAACTAACAACAAATATTACGACACCAATGTTTCAAAGACTCCCGTCTATGAATATGTAAGAAGGGGTCGGAATGCACAGTTGATTTAGATATTTGGTTTAGAAGTTTGGCCGCCTTCGACTAAAAACACGACTTCACAACAAACACATTGTTAATTGTGCACTCGAAACCAAAAACAGATGATTTCCTTTTCACATGACAAGAACTAGTCAACAATAGGAGTTGAATATGGTCTATGATCTTAATCAGCATTGGTCATGAAAATATAAATATTGATTACTAGGACCCTTTTGCGTTTTCTTGAAATAAACTCTCTATGACGATTCATGTTAGCCGATCATAACATGTTGAGCTAAGCTGCTAAAACTTCGTTTTTAATTTGATGTTGGCGTAGGGCCTTATCCCTGACCTACATGCATAGACTTTTGTAACTCAAATCATCTAAGAAGCTTTAAGAAAAATTCATCAAATCTACGCTCGATTGATACCAAATTAAATGTGGGAAAGCATAATCAAACTTTTTCAACACTTAGCTGACATTTTTGTACTTGGTACAACTTTACAAGTACAACAAGACAACAACATATAAACATAGTACTATGCATTGTGACACTAAGAAGACCAAAGTGCAGATGTCGGCTAGCTTAACTCATGCGGTATGTTTAAAGAAAGCGAGAGTTTGTACCTGTGAGAGGATACAGAGCAAGGATTGAACATGATTTCGCGAAATAGAATCACCAATGAATGCCCATGATTTGTGTTCCATCAAATGAAGAAACTTCTTAGGATTGAATTTGGGCAAGTCACAGTCTTTAGGACTCCATCTCCAGTTAAGGTAAGCAGAATCTGGCCGTCCATTTTTCATGCAATTTTGAGGGTCCACAATAAAAGGGCATGTGTAGTTGTAGACTGAACTAGACTGATTTGGTATCCAGTCACCTTTAAACAAGTCACATTTTGCTAGTTCTGTTGAACTTGCTGCTGCTGCTGCAATGGTGAGGCAAAGAAATTACTAGTAAGCCCACTGAACTCAACAGTAACTTCAGTACTGACTTTTGCGTCTGATAAAAAGAATACTAGACACAATGTGGCTAATATAAGGAAACGTTAACAATTTGAGAAAGCGGAAAAAGAATAGCGTAGCGTACCTTTATCAGTTGTTGATAGTGTAGCATAAGTGGATTCAATATAATGAGAAGGAAGAAGGCGTATGGTTAGCCCCAACAAGAAAAGTAGAACCACAAGCTTAAGAAAATTAGAATTGCTAGTGTTGTGTTTAGCAAGAGAAAATGGCTTTGATGTATTCTCCTTCATTTCTCCTGCTATTTCCTTATTCCTTGTTTGTTTCATAGGGAAATTCAGTTCCTTGGATAGTTAGTTTTGGTCTATTATTTATGCAATTATGCTTCCTAAGTACCTCTACCAAACATGCATGTACGATGCATGATATGCAATATGGCTTATTAAAAGGAGAAATACAGGGACATATCTATAATTAATCAAAGTCCTCTTTTGTGGTTGATTTGATAAATGGTGAAGATGCCATGTTGCCAACCCATTGCCTTTATTGATTGTACTCCTTCGATTTCATTAGATTATTACATTTTTTCTTAATATGCGAGAGGAATTCAAACAAAATATAAGAAACCTAAAACTCGTGACATTTTACTTTGTCTATATCTGCATTTTTGTATGTTATGTTTCACCAATTCACCCTGGATCATGTGTATCGGTCACTTACCTTTTTCTTATGTGAAGGAAAGTCACGAGTCTCGCGACAACTTTACCAGTTAGCTAACTGATATTCGCACGACGATTAATGGGTTATGAGGAAGTGTAGTTGGCAGGTTGGCAGGTTGGGAGGTTGACACTTTGTGGTTTATTATGTGGGTTCACTCTGAGTAGGTGGTGGACTGGTGGGGCATGAACATCAAAGCAGTTGGGTTCTGGCCTACCATGCATATTTGTTGGACCACCATGCACCCTTAATGCTGCATGCATGGGAACTTGTTTCTGATCTATCGAATTTAGCATTACTGCTGTAGTACTACTCTATCCAATATACTGATCCTGAGGAGCAGGGGGAATTTAGTCTTGTACTGACTACGGTACGCAAAATCCGTGTCAAAATTTGTCGGGGCAGACGAATGGAACCACCACAGACTCAATACATAAACTCAATGACGTTCCATCCTAAATTAACATCGTAGACTCACCCTGAGATTTAAGCGTAAAAGACCATGATTGATAATGTACTTAACTGCCAATGGCTGATAAAATAAACCAAAAGACCGAAATCAGAAACAAAAGAACATGGGAGTAGAGATCTAAAACGCTTTTACTCCATAATCGAGAGTGCTTTTTCTTCCATGACTTGGAAAGAAAAAGAGAGAGATCAGATTTGATTCTAAAGTGTTTGTTTAAGCCTAAGAAAGCAGAATGTGTAAGATATTTGATCCACACTTTAACGATTAACACCATTATCATCACATTGTTGCTTATGTAAGTACATGTCCGCAAAAACTTGGGTAAGACGGTCTAGAAACAACATTTGCGCAAAATTACAAGAACAGTCTATACCGAGGTACACTTATCTTAGTTATCTACAGGTAAACAAGATGTGTCTGCATGTTTCCTCAAAGAAAATTTGTCTGCATGAACATCAACATCAAAAATGGCCATCGAAAGGAACATATGAGCTGGTTTAATTTCATTACACTAACTCATTATCATAATGTCTCGGGCGGCGATATACAGCATTACATAGTCGCTCATCTAAATCGACTTAGATACAGAAAATTCGGAGGGGAATTTACCTTCCCCTCCAAACAGCTACACTACTCTGAACAAATCACTGATTCACAGCATCTAATGAAGAAGGTTCTATACTACTCGTAGTAGGCAAGACACAGGTATGATACACATTCTGACACACAAATGGGTATTAAGATGAAACCTTAAAGAACCACCTGATAGCACAGCAGGATCAAGAAACTTTCAGCTTCTAGAACAGGTTCTAACGCTGTTGCTGGTACAGAAGCATTTAGGTAGAGCTTATACTTCCGCGAATGCTTAAACTCTAAGTAACTGATTTTGGTGCTCTCATTCCAAACCCATGTTTCACCTTCTCAATCCTGTACAACATCAGAAGTCATCAATTGTGTCAGATCGAGTATGAAAGCTCAACTACATCGATTAGCAGCAGACAAAAAAGGGATCTAGATAGCGACTCTAGCTAACGCAACAACCATTCCAAGAGTGTTTAGGATTTACATTCCGAGTGTTGGCAGATATTATTAACTTGAAAGCTAATGAGCAAATTTAAATATTTATGGAAGTAGGACTAACAGGTTAGGGGAACAGAAATAACTTGTCTAGGCCAGCAGCTATCACAAGCAACTCCATTAAAACACTGCCTAATAGAATGAAACCCCTTCCTAAGAGTTACCGAATCTCAGTCATTGTGTTTACTATAGCGAAATAAATTTCCCCATTATAAACTAACCAAAGGATAATATACAGAGATTTGACAACAATTGACCATTTTCTGTGTGTGTGTGTGTGTGTGTCAGTGTGGGTTGCTTTCTTTTATTCTTTTAAATATGGGGCTGGCAGAAGAGGAAATCAAAACTTACGTTGGAGCAAGTTTGCCAAGGCTGTCAAGTTCTTCACCGGTGTCTTCATCAACTACTCTCCCAGTAATCTCAACGATGTACGATCTATCCCTGATAGCTGGAAGTCCCCTAGTTGAAAGTAAATCCAAATCCTTTTGATGAAGTTCTCTCCCATTTACAAACACACCAGTGTTCCCAGCAGAACAATTCTCTGGGATGGGATAGTTGAACTCTTCGATAAATGGCTGCATAATGTAGGAAAGATTCAAAATTTCAGAACAAAAGCTACACCAACATAGAATAAGTTACAATCAATAACTGCAGATGGAAGTCAGAAGACTGCAAAACTTACAGGAACAATTCCAAGACAAGGCCCACCGATGACACCCCAGAATCCGGCTCGGTAATCATACCTGGAAAAATAGAATTTTAAGAAACAAGTTATTCCATAGCCCATAGTCATCCAGCCTTAAGCAATACATGCAAAGTTTGAGAAGCAAGGATACTGCACAGTGCATAGCATATTCAAATTTGCAACGTCCAGAGTAGGAAAAGCGAGATCTCAATCAAACTCAGAAAATTAGACCAAAGTAATTCATACAGTAGAAAGGCATCCATTTAAACTTGCGCTACAATCAAAAACATACTGCTTGGTGCTTCTGTATATTGTTGATATGATGAAACTATCCACGAGAGGGTTAACGCATTTGTAGAATTAGTGTATAACCCAGAAATCAGTAGCGTTTATCTCTTTGTTTAAAGAGGCGTGAATAGGATCCCAGTTGTCTTTTCCCCTCCCCAATTCTAAATTTATCAACTCTTCTTCAGGATAAAGAAGTATAGTTTGATAGGTAGCTATTAAGGCTCAAGCTCATATGTATTATTGCAGCAGCCAAGCCCACAGTAAGACGAGACAAATTACATCTACAATGCCATGTCAAAGGTGGGCTGACATGATTAAATGGGACAGATGGCTGTCAGAGCTTCAAAAAAGTATAATCACGTAACAAAAAGACCATTTCACAGCTAATATATCTGACAAAGCACACCAGGAAGCTAAGCTTCAACATTTTTCCCCATTCCTTCCTCCAAGGAGATGGGCAGGAGAGCCGGAGGTTATAAAGAATATGCAATTAATCAGACAAACATGCAACATTAAATATGCAACACAGACATACAATCTAAACCTAGATCAGTGATATAGAGAGCTAACTTATTAAACGTCACCATAGTTACTACCGCTGTTGAAGAGCATTGGTAAATATAGCTCAAGCCATTTAGGCTAGTCTGTAAAGATTTGAAATAATATAGAGATTTCAGCAAAATCCGCATAATAAGTACTTACCAGTATTGCCCAGGATACACAGGACCAGCCAGCTTTTCTGCCTTCTTGACCAATCTATCTGGTATGAGATTCCCGTTAACCATCACATTCTTTTTCGCACTTTCACCGTTCTGGCTGGACCGGAAGCTCTTCTTTAGTATTCCAGCCAAGAATGAATCCCCTTTCTTGCCTTTCGGCTGATCATCTTGTTGGCATTTTTCTGATGCATCTTTTGATAACCTACTATTAGCGTACTCATGTGACATTTCCATCTCAGTTGCCAATGACTCCTTCAGAGAATTTTGCCGCAAGGTGGTCTTGTTCGTCAAAACCCTCTCTTGATCAGACCGACTACTCGAATTCCCTTTTCCACATCGACTTACAGCACGATATTTGGACGTGTAATCAAAAGGGTCTTGGGGAGGTGATCCCAGGGGAGGAGGTGAAGAGGCAGCTTTTTCGGGTGGCTCAGCTGAAAAGGCAACTCCTTGTATAGTTGGCAAGTCATCTGATAACCTTTCATCCTCGGAAGTAGTAGCAGAGACTGAGTGATGCATTTCTTCAGACTTGCTAGAGCTTACACGGTAAGTAGATGAAGAAGCAGGATCACGATCCATAGCTTGAAAATCATAAACTGAGTTAGCATAGTCTTCAGAGCAATAACTAGCATTATCCCGCTTCAAATGTCTGGGAGGCATCTCATTGACACTGTCCACAGGAGCAATATTTGTTTCCTTCGCAGATTCGTCAACAGAAACAAGTTTTTCATCCAAAATGGCAAATGAGATTACGGAAGAGCATGCGGCACATGACATTTGCCACGTACCCATCTTGCTAAACACCTTTTTGGGCAACTTTAACAATTCAAAGCAATTCCGACATGTAACAAATGGGGCACCACCAGCTACAGGACGGTAACGATGTCCGTGAGCTAGGATCACCCTTTGAGGGCGAGCACGCGCATTTCTTTCATGTTTGAGGTCACTTGGCCACCTTGTGGGAGGCTGTGGTTCACATGAACCCAAAGAAGGAGTATTAACAAGCCTAGAATTATAACCAAGTGAGCCAAAAGGACCGCGGGGTTCAGGATGGGATGGCACAAGCTTGTTAGGAACGGGAGGCAACCTTCTATTGCCAAAGGCAGATGGTGGGACTTGTGGCGGAACTTGATGTTGTCGGTCATACAATCCATAATAAGAATGGTGACTGGGAGGCATATCATATGGATTTGACTCAAAGTGGTCTAGCTCAGGACCCATATACTGATGGTGACTAGGGATCCTTTGTGGTGGAGGTCTCCGGTACATTTGGGATTCAAATGGATCTTCATATCTAGGAACATAACTAGGCCCATAGCTTGGGCCATACATTGAGTTGTGATAACCATGAGTAGGCGGCATATCAGACCTATGGTGGAGTGCAAATGGTTCATGATATCGATCAACATAAGGTGCTCCACCGGCAACATGCTTATTAGGAGCAGAAAACTGTCTTGAAACCTGGCGAAATGTAGTCGGATGATCATATAAATAATCCTCTGATTCAACATAAGCTTCAGGAGGAGGAGCCATCCTATGTTCTGTAGGAACTTTTTCCCGGTACTTGTCATTGCCATTTTGAACCCTACTCAATTGTTCCTTCAACTCCTCCAACTTCCTCAACAGCTCCTCTCGATCAGGTTCCACCTCCTCAGCTCGAGTACCTCCACTGGCTTCTCTTTTATAACTAGAACTAGAATTAGAATCTACACCAAAACCATACTTGGCCGGACCTTCACCCACATGGTTTGAACTCGAAGACCTCATCTCTTCCAAGTACCCTCGTCTAATCTTTCCAAATCGCCCTTCCTCCTTTATATCACTTAAATTCCGCTCCACAACCCCACCCGATTTCCTCAACCCATTTGCATTATCAACACTACCTACCAACTTATGAACCCTAGAGACCACATTCCCATTACCAAGTTCACATTTACCAAAATCCAGGCCCTCAACTTCAACTTCACGTTTCGAAACTTCCTTCTTACAATCCTTCCCAAAACTTTCAGCAGCAGCTTCACTACAACTACTGCTACTACCCTCATCATCAATCACCTTACCCTCCCCATTCTCAACCCCACAAACTACCCCCTTCACCACAAAATCTCCTGACTTCTCAGTCAAATTCTCAGATTTCTCAGCAACAACCCCAACAACATTCTCCTCATCTGACATTTCTACCCCTTTCCCACCATCCAAATTTCCCTTCTTTTTTGCTGCACATTTCCAAATCATTCAATACTACAATAAGCTAACAATTAAACCAGGGTAAAAAAGTAAAATCAAACAGTAATGCATTTCAAATTCCCAACAACAATCACTACCCCCTCCCAGTCCAAATCCCTCCCAGTCCAAATCCCGCCCTGTGGGCGGGATTCCCGGGGAGGGTCAGATGTACGCAAACCTTACCCCTAGTAACTATCAAAATACATTAAATTAACCAAAAAAGATCAAATCTTTACATGAAAAATTAACTCAAAAACAAAAAATGACAAAAAGGGTAAGTAAAATTTACCTCGAAGAATAGCACCACAACCACCACACTTATAAACAGAGTAATCAGGAAGCTCAGGGAGAAGATTTTCACACTTTGGGCAACGAACTAACCTCACTTTTGAGGCTTCCTCCATTTTTTATTCTTTCTATGATCTCAAAAAAAAATGAATTAATTAAATTAATAAGTAAATTTTACTGATTAATTGCATCAGTGTGATCTAGAAGATACTGAATTCCCTTGTTGCAAAACACAAGAAAGAACAAATCTTTCATTTCTAAGTTTTATAAAATTTTCTTGTGAGAGAAAAATCTTGTCTTCTTTTCTTGCTTTTTTGTGCTTTTAGAGTGGGAAAATTGTGAACTAAAGAAATTGACCCAACAAATATAAAAAAAAAAAAAGCATTAATTATTATGGCTCCAAAGTAAATAATTTGTACTGAAAGTTACATTACTTCCTATCTGTTTTGTACTACTTCTACTGCTAAATTTGGAGACAGAAAATAAAAAAAATATTTATTTATGTAAATAATAAAAATAAAATTAAAAAGATGTAAAATTTGGGGAAGTGGGACCCAGTATAGTCCTTTATTTTCTGGGGTTTTTCATGTTTAAAGAGAAAAAATCAAACAATTTTGGGGGTTGGGATTCCTTTGCCAATTTAGTGGTCTTTCAACATCAAGTTTTTGCTGTTTTTGATGATAAAAAGTGGGAAAAAAATGGGGGGCAAAAAATTGCAAGTTGGGTGGTGAAACGAGGTCGTTTTGGGTGTGGTTGGAATATTGGATTGGAAGTGTGAATGTGAAGGTGAAGGACAATGTGTTGCTTTTCTTTATCTTTAGTTACTTCTTTTGCTCTTTTTTCGATGCTTAAAATTGTGACTAGACTTGAATTAGGAGGATTTAAAGGAAAAGAAGGGTTTTGGATGTTGTGGAAATCTGAGGAATGTTGATAAAGATTGTTTGAAGAGTCATTATCTTAAGAAGAGTGCATGAAATTTCATAATGTTTTGTCATAGTATGGATGAAATTTCATAGTGGTTGATTTAACAATTTGGACTTGAATTGATAACTTCAAAGTTCAATCTAGAATTTAAGTAAACTTGGTAAGGGTTGATTGAATGTTAACGTGCTCATTTTTACGTGAATCCTCGATTCAGTTTGACACGTGGATGATGATATATTTAAATATATCCACTTATACCTTAAGTCGAGACTTGTGAGTGCGGGAGAAAGGGAAATGACTCATAAGGTTCGAACTTGATATATTTGCCTACCCTCATTGATTTTGAAAGTGTTGTATAACTTAAAGGCCTTTGTGATAGACTCGGTCAATTCAAATGACTGCCTTACCGACTTTATTTCGCAATTCGTTACTACAACAGCATTATAATACCGATTAATAATTATGATAACGTAGTACTCTCAGCAATTCCGCATAAGTGATGGACTGATCGTGACTCAAATGTTGCGAACTTGTCAATCTTGTAATGCTTGTCCAAAGAAAGTATAGTTTTCTCCCAATACACCGACAGCTATGACCTAACAACATATATAGAATATAGCATCATGGTATAGTATGAATTTTGGCAAGGAAAACAATAATATTTTGAAATTTAGACATATGTTTTGTTTACATAAATATCGGATTATGAGGTTATTAAACCTAAACTCGTAGGGTCATGAATGAGCTAATAGCGGGAGTGATTGGGTGGTGCAGTTCATACCATTATACAAGCACTCGCCACCCACTACCATCCTTTTTGTCTTCAAGCAGTCTCCCTTCTTTTGACCCATGCAATTTAATCCTCAAAAAATCCATCTACAAAATCTTGTACACCCTAAACAATGAAATTAATGAATAATCCAGCTTTTATTTCCGTATGTGCCGTCGCCCATCGACCGGTCTAGTAGTTGGAGTATTGTTTTGAGATAAAAGATTATGAGTTCAACTTCTAGTAGAGACATAAAAATTGTGATAAGTTATAAATGTTGTTTCCATAGATATTGTACATGCTTGTAATATCAAATTTCAAATACTGAATTTTATATCATTCACAGTATTTCGAGTATGAATGATAAATGAGTCAACTTATTTGAGAAACGGTTTTCATTGAGGCTAGAACAATTCAGTTGTAGTTTGATCTACTAAAAAGAGTAATTCACTCGAGAAGATTAGGGCAAGTTTTATCGCTAAATTACATATTCAAACAAAATATTAACAGTTTGAAAAGTCTCGTGGATTTCTGTAAATGAGTTTATATGATGAGACAAGCTAACTAATTAAGAAGAGCTTTTTCGGGCATCATTAAGATAGTACTTTCGTACTATATGTTTGTCTAGTTCCAAAATCTTGTCTTGTCTCTTCAGTTTGGCTCCTTTGCTTAAGAAGGGGAGTTAGCAAAGTATTAAGTTAAGTACCACATAATTAAATACTTTGTAAACATATGAAAGACGTAGTAATCATTGTGATTTTTCATAATAATAGGACAATCATTATTCATAACAAGTTTGGTGGGCTGCAAGTTTGCCACGGTGTATTAATGTCGGTTTTATATGTTTTTGTACTCCTAGTTGTATCAGGAAATTTAGATGTTGATGGTAAGTTGTCACAACTCACATACGAGTCATGATTATTACTGCTTGAGTGCTACACTAAAGGTTTATGCACTATGTTGTATAGGTATGTGCCACCAAATTTGGATTTGTAAGAACATGATTTGTCAATAGTTATGAATAGCAATGCTCTTTCGAGATATAATATCTCATTATCTGAATGAAAGTTCACATTACAAATTTGTAACAAGGCACTAACTTTAATTTATCACGTTATCTGGGAGCTGTTTTTCCAACGATCATCTTCCAATGATTCTATGCGCTTTGACGATAAAATATTAAAATTATCTTTATTCGTAAACTTTCACAATGGACAAATTCCAACGTTCATGAGGGTAATTTTGTCAAAGCAATTAAGATCCTTGAATGAAAGATGGTCACAAAATTTACGCGCTACTTTTTGGACCAAAAATTCCGAAAGGGCCGGTATTCTACTTTTGGTCTAATGGGCCTCATTTAAAAGTGGAGCCGGATTTTACCCCAAAGATATACTGGGCCATAGGCCCATTAGTATCCGTTTCCTTTTCCATCGTCCTTCTCGAAAGTCGAAACAGGCCCGTCGTATAATTGAAGCTACTAATCTACCTTTGCGGTGCGTGGTAAATGCAACAACTAGTCTACTAATCCACTATTGCGTATGCAATCATTCTCCATCAAATTTTAACGCACGAATTAAATGGACTTTTTGCTCTATTTAGATCATCATAAGTAGTAGAAATATTAGCTACATTTGCATTAATACAACTGCAAATTAACACTTGAGTACTTATTACGCAGAATTGTTTCGTTCTCTTGGGTCTTACCTCCGAGTAATTAATGGTTAACTAATCCGGCCATTTGCTAATACTAATGGATCGACCTATACAAAAGTACATCCAAGATGTTAGTTGTCTGTGCCTTCCAATAAGGGTTGCAAAAATGTAAGTTGATTAAGCTCGCAAAATTGTCCTTCGTAAATTCTGTTCCATCAGGTAATCAATATTTCTCAATTTTTTCATTGAAAAAATTAAACTTTATTTTCTATCTAGAATCTGTAAAATAATCTGTATTTTTTTTTTCTTGAATAAATCATCACATTGAAGACAAATAAAAAATTAGTATTTTTTTTTTGACAATGTTTTAACAAAGCAAAAATAAAACCTAAAACTACGAAAAAATTAGTTTTATTTCATGCAAATCGCACAATAAGATAAGAGTCATCATTAATTAGGCCATTACATAAACCAGTTTATGCTAAGAGCCCTAAGCTTCTTAGACTTGGACTTAATCTTTTTAACTCGTTCACCACCTCTCTTCCTCCTCCCTATGAAATAGTTTCCCATGCACCCACTAAACCGAACCCCATCTCCCGACCCCGAGCCATCCAATGCCTCCCACAATCCCATACTCTTAAACTTTTGCCACACTCAATCATTTCTTCGTTGCTAACATTTCTCTTGTATTTTGCCATTTTTTTGGTTCACGATTTTCTAATCGCAAATAGCCTCTTTTTTTTTTTTTGTATATAGTGTTGATGACAATTTATATTATCTAACACTTTTTTGACGAAAATTTAGGATTGTTACAGCAAAAGCCGCAAAAGATCAAGAAAACAAGGAAATACAAAGACTACTTACCTCATGAATCATGATGATCGAAATAATACATAACATGTTATTGTAGATATATATAGGGATTAATTTGATAGGGAGTGAGAGTGTGCGAGAGATGTGAGACACCAACACATTTTTTGTCTTGTGTAGTTGTGTGTCCCACAACTAAGAGGGAGATTATCATGTGGAGATTGTTCTTCAATTTATAGAGTAAGTTGTTATAGTGACCCATCTTGACTGATTTGATTAGAATAAAGGATCAAAATAAATGTATAATAAATTGTAATTAAGAAGATACTCTGTTTATGGTATTTTGATGAGAAAATGAACGATTTTTATGATTTATTTACTAATTTGGAGGATCATTCGACCATCCATAACACTATTTGGACCGATCGATCCACTGGTGCATGTTACTAAGTTGTTAGTAATATAATTATAATGATGAGCCTACAAAATGTGCAAAGATGCTGCTAAATCTGAGTATCAATTATTTGTTGCAGAAAATGACAGATCTAAGCTTTCTATATCTTGTTTGGTACTATTGATTTAGTGCCAATTTTTTTGATATTGGACCTTGATTCTCATACATTACTCATATGAATCATGTTGTTGTGGTGGTACCAAGTTTCGAACACCCAACGTCCCAACCTATAGTTGACGGTATAGCACCTTTCAACCAATAGGTCCGATGTGAGTTGGTATATGAATCATACTACATGGTATGTCTCCATTAAGTAACTAAATCCTGTGATAATGCAGTTTCAATTTCATATTTTCAAGTCTCATGCATGCATACATTAATACCTTACTAAATTTGTATGATTATGCTTCTCAGATGAACCTATGTGATTTGGTTTGATTTATGAGTGGCACTCCTCGATATAGATTTTTTGATTCATTTGGTGTTTCATTTCACTACCTGGCTAAAGGAGCAACACGGGGTCAAAATACACAGGGAATACCCTTGCTGCCTGACAAGCTATCATAGTGACTACTTACAATGCCAAAGAACGAGATAGTGAGACAAAATATGAAGCACAAAATGGAATAAACGATCCCCAAGTACGATTGTTTTCTCATTTATCAATGATTGTATAAATGATGAATGCTATAGGCCCAAACATATCTCAGACATTTTGCTATGGGCCTAATCACTATAAGCAGAGCATATCTACAATACAGTTTTTAGCCCATTAACGAACTCCACCCTTTGCTCCATTCTCAATTGGAAGTCACACACTTGATCATGCTTTGATCCCAACGAAAACACTACTTCTGCTAAGCTTTTAAGACTTGAACTCAAAATCTCTAATTACGCTGACTTGATTTCAATTTTAAAGCCACAAAGTCACTTTCACGAGTTATTTGATATAAACCAAATGATGAACAAGTCGGAAGATGGCGAACTCATAATCTCTTGCTATGGGATTTGTTAAGAAAGATGATTTCCATATAAACTTATACAGCAATGTGTACAATTCCAAATTCAATTTTACTCAAAACGCAGTGCTAAAGTAAATCTTAGAAACATTGTTACACACTATTTGCAGTAGAGCTTTGTTGTTGGACCCAACACATCGCGGCGTCTTAAACTGGCTAACAGCAGCTCCCATACTCAAGTAATGCAACAAAATCTTGTGGAAGGTTCCCTTCCTCAAAACCCTTAGCTCAAGCGCGCCAATAGACCCAACCTTACGCGAACACACATAGCCATCGCCGACAAAAGCTCGGTCCAAGCTGTTGCAACATTCCTGTAACACATTCTCATCAACATCACCACTTAGCTCCCAGAATATGACATAGTGTCCTGGGTCATTCGACATGTCTACATGGCTCGTGAAATCGACGAGATCAACATTTTCCGTAACCAGCAACTTGCTTGCCTCTTCCACGGCAAGCTGTAGATCTTTCTCAGTGCTCTTGTCAATGTTGATGCTAAGCACAAGGTTCTGACGGCATACAAATTTTAGCTCAGGTGTTCTGTTGTGGAACCCCATTACCTTGACTTTGTCTCCTAGTCTGTTCCGATACAAACCTGCAAAATGTACATTGTATACGTTATAATGTGTCGAAACATTAGACCTTTTGCATGTATTTGGCAATAATACACGACTCCAACAAACAAGACTCGGATACAATAGTCCATTATCTAGTGTTGAAGTAAACAAACAACAGACAAGTTTGCAACAAACATTTGACTGATTATGTACTACTCCGTATACCAACAAGAACAACTCAACAACAACAACAACAACAACCAAGCCTTATTCCCAAAATGTTTGGGGTCGGCTAACAACAACAACAAGAACAACTGGTGCAGAAATAATTAACAATCAGATTAGTGAGATATTAGTAACATTCTAACAGAACCTAGGCGATACACAATTCATAAAAAAGAGTGAATTGGTCATACCTGCAAAGTTTGTGACAATGAGCTCATATTCTTCGCCAACCTTAACTTCGGTTAAC
>JBBYHQ010265843.1:0-22389 GCA_038382645.1 Spergularia azorica
CTGGCGTGGTGGTTGGGTTGGCTAGGAAGGGGTGGGGGAATTGAAGTGGGAGGAGAGAGATTTTTTTAATTAATTATGATTTATTTTTTTCTTCTTTTTAAAGGTATGGTATCCATTGTAAAAGTTTGACCAATAATTAATTTAATTAAATAAATCAGAATTTTAATATAAAAAAAAAACAAATTAAATGAAATCAAAACTCCCTCCTACCCTCCCCGGCCACCTAAGCAACCACCGCGCCCGGCCCAGGCAGCATATGACCGCCACCCAACACCACCCCTGAGACCATCCGGCCACCACGCCTCTCATCCCCAGCGATACTGACCTTCACCCAAAATTTCTCCTTCTTTTCTCCTTTCCTTGGTGGCCACAATTGGGAGAGGGTGGCGCCTTTAGAGGATTTCAGGGGGTCCGGTAAGGGGCAAAGGTGGTTTTTCGTTGGGTTGGGGGCGGAAATTAGTGGGAGATTCGAGAGGAGAAGGGTCGTGGACATGTAAAGGCACCACGACTTGGTAGCCATGGTAGAATTAGTATTTAAAGAATAAGTAGGTAGTTAAGGTAATTAATGTTTAATTATGTTAATTATCTCAAAGAAATAAAAGCAATTAACGGTCTTGACGTCCGTTAGTAAAAAAACACAAAAAACCCCATTTTGCAAACTTCATGGGCACGCTGGACAGCTCGGAAACCAGAGGGGTATACCTGAAAAATTCTGAAACTCAGGGGTACGTTGGAAATTTTCCCTTAAAAATATACTCCCATCGCTCGAAATAAACGTTCACAATCTAAAAAAAAAAAAAAAAAAAACATAAGGAGTACATTATCACCCGGATATGACACTAGTATTGGCATCGGTATGGCCAAGGATTGGTAAGGCTTGACTAGTTCAAATGATTTGTCCGGGAGGATTAAGTGCGTCATTGCGTCAAGTCGTCTTCTTCAAAGGAATCCTAAGCAATGGATATCACATCACCTCAACCACTGAAATTCTATGAGAATTTTATCCTATTAAGAGAAAATGTTTTATATGACCTGCTAAAATAAGTATTGATGAGGCAAATTCCAAGTGGGTGTGCAAAAAAGAATGTGTACCGTATAGGTAGAATAAGAGACAGAAGATGAGTTTATAAGCATGGTGAGCAATCCCGTCCTAATCTCATTGTCAAATGCCGATTGGTGTTGAGATGAAACTTTGCCGGGCTTGTGGGCCCGTCTGCTGCTTGTAGGTCTATGGGTGTGCTGAGCGGAGTTAATAAGTTCTATTCCAGCCGCACAGTTGTTCAATATCCTTAGATAGTTAGATCAGACGATTTTATAAGACTGATGGCTTAGTTATACTCTGGCGAGAAGGGTCATCTAGTCTTCTTTCTTGTACTCCGCTATTTTGTTGTTTAAACATTTCATCCCATCCATGTTCTGTTGTTTAAACATTACGCTATTTTGCCATTTGCATACAGCCAGTTTAGCACCGGTCCATTATATGCACTTTTAACACTAGGTCATATTCCATCATAGGACACGGACGAATTGCAAATAGAGATATGTTGTTATCAATCAGATAAAAATGGTGGGGGTGGCACGAAAAAGGTTCAAAAATAGTGACTGATGCAATGATACATACAAACGCAAATCTAGTGATTTTGTGCTATTTGAAGATCAATGATCATAAAACGTTCAAGTTTTTCTTTTCCGTGACCCACGAACATGTATGTTATTACATTGCGAACTACTCTCTCCCTTCCTTTCATTTGGTTATATGCGTTATCCACACAGTGTATGCCGAAAGGTAGATCCGAGACAAAAGATTTGGGCTCTAAAAATATTACTGTGGGCCCCACAGTAAAGATACAAAAAATAAGGGCAATTGGCGTCTAATACCACAATGTTCTGGCAAAGAATCATAAGTGTGCAAATGTGCATCTTAAGGAGTGAGTGCATGTGACATAGGAGCCCTTCAAATCTCATTTGACAAATTCTCCAAACGTAGGACACTCCCACTTCACGGGTTTTCCTGATGCACCTTCCATATATTAATCACATACTACAAAATGACTGTTGAGATCTAACTCATGTTCCATATTCCCCCTTCCTAGGTATGTACCGTTATTGTCGTTTGCGTCTCATTAATAACACAAAACACAGCTATATGCCTGTATATACTAATAGTACTCCATAACGCAAAGTCGATTAATTTATTGTATGTTGGTTTGGAATATGTCATATTAGCAATAGTAACAAAACTAGGTTCAACGATGGTAACAATTGAGTAATGCTAGTACAATGAATTGCGTTGGTAGTAAAATTATGTTGCGTCAATAAAAGTCGAGGTGTTGCTTCACTTGTCTGATTAGGAAGCCTAGAGAAGCATTTAACAAAAAACAAATACAGTGAAAGAAAACGTGGAATTATTGGGGTCTTGCTTACCTTGTGTGACAGGAGCCTTTCCTGCAGGACTTTAATGTCAGTAGTTTTAATTGCATTTTATTGTTCATCCAAAACTACCAACTAACAAAAACTTCCACATAAACACACTCTCCATTCTTCCACTGTCATGCCGCAGAAGCATCACCTGCACAGAATTTGTGTGCAGGAGCCTCTGTAGGAAGTTCAGAGCATTCACTAAGCTGTCAGAACAGCGGCAGCGTAAAGTACTGAGAAACAAGGCATTATATAAGAAAGCAGAAACAGAAAGCTGAAAACTTGACTGTATGGGGGCGTGTACAAGCAGGAACAGACACAGTCACCGTTGGGAGAAAGACCAGCCTAAGATGTTCATGCACAAAATGAAGGCATTGCAGCAGGAAATCAATGCAATTCTGAAGCGTAGAGAGGAAGACAGTGAGTCATATGAGCGCGAACTGATGCTTTTCTCGTTTAAGGAAGCCGAGTGGAAGAAAGACAGGAAGAAACTTAGAGACGAGGTAAAGCGACTGTGCAGGGCCGTGGAGGACAGGGAAGAGAGGATTAGATTGATGGAAGATGAAGTTGATCAGTTAGTTGGAAAATCTGAGTTTCAGTCTCAGTTTGAAGGGAAGTCATCTTCAGTTAACAGTAGCTTGTGTCTTACTGCAACTGCTACTGCTACAACAACAACAACAACTACATCAACTAGTGCTAGTTTGTCACTGATGGAGCAGATTAAGGAAGAAACATCAAGAAGGGATGAGACTGTTGAGAAGTGGAAGATGCTGTATCTTGCTATTAAGAATGAACTTGATGAATTAATTCAGAAGACTCATGAGCAAGGTAAGATTATTTCTTTTATTGTTAAAGCGATTCTCTAACGCAATTTTCATTATGGGTCATCCGTAAATAAATTCTTTATGTTATCAACATATATAGGTAAGGCTTGCGTAAATCCAACGCCCCCTTTTGAGGTCACATCCAACTGAGTGAAAAACTAGCAATAATGCTTATTGTATCTTGAATTGGATAGAATTGTTGGGGAGCAAAGTCTTTGTTGTGTAACAGATCTAGGGTCAATTTAGAGAAATCCATTTGCAACCTTATATCGACTGAAACTTGTTGGATTGATGATCTGATTTAGGAGGAAATTGGGTAAGACTTATGTTACTAAGACTCGGCTAGAAATATCCAACATGGGTGTGTGCTAAAGGGTCAGAATCACCTAGTTCATGAAAATTTCTCATGTATTTTCGGGCTAATAGTGCCCAAGTGTTATATTCATGTTCAAGTATCAGGTGAGTGTCAAGTGTCAAACACGGGTACGTGTATCAGGTAATATGAAGAGTTCGAGTAACCTGTCTTAGCAATTATCATGGTAATCATCAGTAAACAGTAGCTCCAGTGGATAAGTACACAATATGTCGGTAGAAGTGGATCTGTTCTTTTTACTGTAGTTCTGCTGTTAATTAAGATTTGCATCAACACAGTAGTCAAACATGCATACAGTACAGTTCATTGGAAACTGGTAAATATATTTTGAGCCAGTAAATACTGATGGCAGCACGGTATATTTTGTGCATCAGGTACACTCTACTGGAGAGTAGAAGAGGAAGAAGATTTGATGGAGGAAATGCAAAGGGAATCGAGGGCGAAAGACGAGATAATAGCAGCTCTGAAATCACAGATTGTATCAATGGAGAATGAGGAGTATAAGAGAAGGAGAGAAGTTGATATTCTGAGACAAAGCCTGAAAATTATGAGCAACAAGAAGGGTACAAACCATGTTAAAAGCCGATCAAGGCCTTCGATTCGACTTAACAGGACACTGTCAAAATTTGCATTTGTAATGTAGAATGTACTAGTGATTTGCTGTGTCTAATGGATAGATCTCCTGTCCTGTAAGAGTTTAAGTGTAAGAATCTGTATACTATTTATAGAAATTGGTATTTTGTTTTCATTTTCGCTCGCTCTTCTTGATATCTTTTGATACATTAGACACGTAGTACACCCGACTACTAGGCAAGGGAAACAAGGTTACCACTTACCACATTGCCTAAAAGGCTCGTGGTTATCATGAGATAAGAAGGGTCGGATGTATGGGTAAGGGAAAGTGGAAACGAAAAGAGTCTCCAAGAAGATTTGACTAAAAGTGGAAGGACCAGGGATTCAGATATGCAATGGAATGTCGTGAAAAATTTAACTATGAACATTAATTTGGAAATGCCACTGAATGACCAGCTTCAATCACCTAGTTTTATCAGTACTGTTTAACAGTGTTACTCAAAGTCGGCTGCATGTTAGCTACTTGTAATATAAAGATTCATGTTGCAGGCCTAAAATGAGTGTCTAAGTGTCTACACTGTCGCGTGAAATCTTCCTTTGAGCGATGAAACTAACGAGGTTAAAACAAGGAAAAGCTAATGTTGTGTATTTTCTTGAATATCATTTTTGATGATTCGAGTTAAGAAATTCAGAATTTTTTTATGCATATATGGAGTCACAAGCGAGCATAATTACGTAAAGGATAGAAGTCGTGAAAGAGCATAAGGCAATGCAATAACGATGCCCTTTCTCTCTCACATTTCTTCTTTCAAACATGCATGCACCATTCAATTTAGTCCGGATTCGAGTCGGGTATAATTAGAGGGCGCCGTAAAATCTCCCCCAATGATTTCCAACAACACTAACCACCTTATTACCAATATTCGGATCAACTCAACATCTCTGATCAATCTCGTTTGGATCCCGTGTCAACTCAACTAAGTGATCACTTACGTCTACGACACCACTTTTTGGCGCAAAAAATCTCGCCACATTTTCAAGTTATAACCACCAATTCCGACCGTTAAAAAAACCAACAACCTCAACTTTCTCTCTCCTCACCACCATGACAGCAGCTTCACTGAACCTCCGATTACTCCACTATCCATTTTCTCCCTCCTCTCGATCGCCGCGGCGATACGTAATCTTCAAGTCACCCCTCCGTCTACAAGCAAAAGTTAGGGTTTATAGTCCAATAATTTTGGGGATTTCCGGATTTAATCGTTGCTCCGTCTGTTGTTTCGCCAAGGCGAATTCGGAACCCGTTAATACCGGGTTTGATGATCGGGTTGAACGACCGCCTTTCGATATCAACCTTGCTGTCATCCTCGCTGGTTTCGCCTTCGAAGCGTATACCACTCCTCCTGTAATCACTATTCTCTCTTCTTCAATACGCAACTTTTATTCTCACTAATTTTGGTTAATTGATCAGCAATTGTGTTAGGGTTTATGATAAATTATAGTTTCTCGGTATTATTACCTGGTTGATAGTTGATAATTGATATTAATCAAATTGTTGTGGAAAATTGCCTTTTATGGATGCTGTTACAGTTAATTTTGGTACTAAAGCAGTGAAAATGTATGTTATGTTTACTGAGGGTTTCGTTGAATTTGTCGATTTCGATTGGATGAGTAAAGTATTGAAGTTTAGAATGTTTTTGTTAATCTGCAGGATAATTTGGAGAGGCAGGAAATTGATGCTGCTGGTTGCAAGACAGTGTATCTTTCAGAGTATGTCGATGTTTGCTAAACCGATTTTACTTCTTTATTGCGCGAGGAATTGTCTGTGTGGACTGTGTCTGATTGAAAATTTTTGAGTTGAGAAGTGAATGTCATTCTTCTGTTAGATTACTGCATTTGGTAAACCCTAATTTGATGGAGTATTTTCTGGTAGGAACCAAAGACAATAACTTTGGTCGATTAATGATATTCTTACGGTGATGGAGAGCCCTGTGTTGCTTGTAGAAGCCGACTTAAGTAGTTAGCAAGCAAATTTGACACCTTTAAGTCTTAGGGGATTACAATCAGTTTATTAAGGAAACCATAAACTAGTAGGGAAACCACAACTTTTGGTCAAGTTAACTGTTTATGGAAGTCAAGTTCGAGTCAGTTGGATTAGAAGCTTGCTAAAACTGAAGCTCAAAATCTTACCACTGTTGTTTTGTTGGATATCTTTGGTTCACTGTTGTTAGCTGTAAGAATGCCGAAGATAGCAATTTTGGTACATAGGAGCAACTTTGGCCCAATATTGTTAATTCCGTGGTGTATTTGCTTGTTGCATCAATTGATACATCAGAATGTCGAGACAGCCTTTCTGGTATATTGGTGTTTGTGTTGTGTGATGGCTGAGAATACAGAGTTCAAAGTGTATTGAGTTTAAATGTTTACCAATCCAAAATAAATAGAAAAAGTTGCTTATTCAAGCTGATTGTCCTTGTAAATGTTTAAACTTTGCAGGCCTTTTGTTCGTGAGATATATGATGGCCAATTGTTCATAAAGTTGAAAAAAGGCTTTAGTTTCCCTGTAATGGATCCATGGGTATGTAACTATGTAATCTTTGCCTGTTTTCGTTGTTTAGAGTCACCATGCCAATGACATGTGTACTTGCATATATATATGTTTCAGTATGCGTGTCTTTTTTATACCCTTAAGGGAAATCTACTTTACATTTTTCTTTACTTTAAATTAGGAAAATGTCAGCTGCAGATCTCACTGCCCAGTTTTCATGACCATTTTCATTTCAGGGAACAAGTGATCCTTACGTTTTGATGGAGTTTGATGGTCAAGTAGCTAAAAGTAACATCAAGTGGGGGTGTGTGATCTTTCTTTTTTGTTTCAAATTTGTATCCCCATTTTTCGTAATTGCAGCTATTCTATCAGTCATTCTTTTAGTTATGGTGGTTGTATAGTGTTCTGTTTTTTTTTTTTTTTTGTAAATAATTTTTTATATGTAGTCCTGCCTCACCTCACATACGTATGTTTATAACATAAGACCACTCTTTCATAAAGATGGTGTAGGCTAAATGTCTGATGGTCTCTCAGTTTCAGTTTACAGTTTTGATGAGACTTTATGTTTAGTTTGCGTTTTTTTTGGTCAGCTTCATGAGTCCTTTGTCAGTAGGCTTCTTTGCATTTCAGGACAAAGGAGCCAACGTGGGATGAGGAGTTCAACATAAACATCAAGCGTTCTCCAAGCTCACTTCTGCAGGTAAAGATTTGAGAAGAATATAGCAGATCTTAGTAGGATTCTGTGTTACAGGTCTAAATGAATGTCTTTGCTGTCCTTGCCAAACGCATGTGAGTTGCTCCACATAAAAAGTTGAAACTTTTATTCCCATCTGTACTCGAGTCTGGATTGCTTATCTTGTATTCTTTTGTAACTGTATGCACGAATATAGCTAAGTTGAGTAAGTTCACAGTGGAGTCAGTGATGCTAATAAGTAAACACAGCACTTCGAAAATAGATTGCTCTGGAGAAGGGTTATAGATACTTCAACAACAACCAGAACAACAATAACAACATTACTCCACTGCCTTAAAGGCTCCCGCCATAAGGAGGGGTAGGGGAGAGGGGGGAGGGTCGGATGTACACAAGCCTTACCCCATGTTGAATTCATAGAGAGGCTGCTTTCCGATGAGTCGATAACCCATAATGAACATTGCTTTGAGAACCGCAGTACCGCACTGACCAGCTGCTACTTCACACTACAAGAAGCGCAAACAGTTTTCTGAGCCATTTTGCTTTATTCCATTGCATCCCAAAGCCAAAGTAAGAATCAGTCTTTGGCTCCAGTGGAAATGGAAACAGGGTCATAGATACTTCAAGCTCCTTATTTTTTTTTCTTTTCTTCCTTTTAGTAACTTTTAGGACTTTGGTGCTTACTGTTGCATTACACATGGGCAATAGCTGACTTAAAGCCTTTTATTTTTGGGTTGACCTTGGACAATATTTTATTGGTAATTATCCAATGAAATAGAAGGCCTTTTAATTGACAAACCATTTAATTTTTCCACAAACACTAACAAAAGCCTTGTAGAGGTTGATGTCTTGTGTAGTTCTCAGAAAGCAGAAGTATACTGGAGCAGCCTGAAATAGAAATTTTATTTCTTGGTAGTGATTACATGGTGTTTCTTATGTCTTTGCTGTATTTGATACGTACTGTGTCCTTTGTTGCGCTCAAGTACATATGATCTGTTAGGCCAAAAACAATGGTAATTGGACTAAAAGGGTGTGCGAAGTCGGTAGAAAATGACACGAAGTATGAATGCAGCAGTATGTCGTTTCATCATATATTCAGTTCCTGACAAGTAATTTGTGTTGTGGACTGTACTGTAGGTCGCAGCCTGGGATGCCAATCTTATCACTCCACACAAACGCATGGGAAATGCTGGTCTGAACCTGGAAGAGTTTTGTGATGGTGAGATTTATCTCCTTTACTTCTACTTCCATAAAGTTTGGCTACCTTCATCCATATTTTCAGGCTTGCGAGGTTCATTCCTATTTCACAAGCTTTTCTAATTGTAAAATCTTTTGATTTTCTATTGGAACTGATTTTGTCAACCATACTGCGCTTCAAGTATCTGCTTGGGATCAACTTTATTTGGTTGTTTGGTAGGCTCTCGTTACCTCTACAGCAACATAAAGATCCAGTTTGTATGCTGCCAATTGTGGGGACTCTCTGTCTCATCAGAGTTATCATTACTTATCATCAACATTAGTCTCATCAGATTTATCATCATCATTATTTACTTCTGATGATGTAAAGGAGGATTAGGTCTTTCTTACAATATGATCTGAGATAGGAGTAACAAGTCACTGGAGATAAGATGATGGAGAAAGCAAAGGTTGCATCCATTGAGGATAATATGATGGATGATCGTGTGTGAGGTGATAACATATTAAGGGTTAGGCAAAGACCCAAAATGACTTGGATGAGAATGATTAGAAGTGATATGAGTGTTGTGCGGCTTGAATAGAATATGTTTTTGGACATGGCGGTGTGGAGAGTCAATAATCATGTGGGTGATGGAGTTTGAGTTTACACTCTTCCTTCTCCTTGGTTTTTCAAGCAATTCTGTAATGAGTTTTCACTACCTTCTTTTTTTTTTTTTTTTGGTAAAACCATGTCTTTTAACCTTTTAACCAATGTTCACAGCTTTTTTTTTTAATCTTTTCTTTTGATCTTCTTCTTCTTTTTTTTTTTTTTTTTCTTTTTGTGTTCCTTTCCCTTTGTGTGATTTTAAAGCTTTCTTTTAATCATGTGTTTCGTTCAACGTTTGTTCCCTACTTCTATATTTTTCATATGACGATTCATGTTAGCTGACCCCAAATATTTTGGGACTGAGGCTTGTTGCTGCTGCTGTTGTTGTATAGGAGTAATAAGACACTCTTCCTTTAGTCGGGCAAAGATGATTAAAGTACATTTTTATAGGTAATATGCATGAGGTGCTAGTGGAGTTGGAAGGCATGGGAGGTGGTGGAAAGGTACAGATAGAGGTGAGTTTCATTTTAGAACAAGTAGGCTAACGCTATGTTATATCAAGGTTAAAGGTTTGAGTATTCTGTATTTTAGGGCTCAAAATTCTCCTTCTAATATATAGATAAACCAAAATAAAAGAGAAGACGCTCGCAAATTACATAGAAGATTCCTTCAATATCACTAATTTGTCAACTGACTTATTTAGAAATCATGTGGTTCTCTAATTGTCATCTGGCTCTCATATTGCTAAGTGTGGCTAGCATGTAAAGTCCCAAGCCTAAGGTAATTATTCACAACTCATGGAGTTGCAGATATGTCATCTCATCCTAGATTAAGCGTTATTAAGCATTTCCTCTTTGATACTTTTAAATGCATATTTTTAGAAAGCGGAACATCTTCTCATCTAGGAACTTCAATATCCAAAATCAGTCAGAACTCAGAACAGAGGTCAAAGACCAATCACCACTTCCCTGAAGTCTAAACTCTGAAGGCTCAATAGAACCCTCCCTCAGCATCCCTCTCTCTTTTTTCTTCAACATATCCCCCAGATCACCACGAACATACAGAGAAACTAATCCATTCTCACAATATAACAGCAGCAACATTACACCAGTGAAGAATAAGCCCTATTTCACCAATATTAATCAAAGCAGTCAGCAGAAGAATGATTTACTGAAATTCAGAGAGATAGAAGTTTAACAGAACAATACTGTATAATCTTGTCCGATATCCATGCCTGGGTCCAAGTAATGCAGGGTATCATTGCAGTGGAAGCTAGAACCACGTTGATTCTTGTTGTCATTTCGATGGACTTTTGAACTCAACCATTTCAGTTATTAATTAAAGTTTTTAGAGCAGGAAACCACGTTAAGTGGAACCCAACAAATGTGTTGAAAGTTGACCTGGTTTGCTACTAAACCTTTTGCATTTGGTTGTCTGTGAATATCCTTGGGATAAATTTTGACTGTCAGTTTCCTTTTCTTCTTTGTACTCTATGTCGTCATGACAGTGCGTTAGACTTGTCCATGGACAAGCAAGAACTTACTGGATGTATAGCCTTACCCTCTAAGGAAAGTCCATATTCTTGAAGTCCTAATATATAACCTCAAAATATAATGACTAGGAATACCTACATCAATTGGCTTTCAAGAAATTCAGTTTGAATAAAAGATGATTTTGCTCTTCAAAGCTGAGCTTTTTGGAACACTGCATTTCCTTTTGTAGGGACAATACATCTGACCAAGTGATCTGAATGCATTTCAGGTCAGATATAGAAGTTTTGGTGAAATTGATGAAGAGAAAAAGTGGTGGCGAATACCCTTCATTTCTGAATTTATTAGAAAAAATAATCTTGACACCGCTGTAAAATTGCTTGCTGGATCGGAAAGTGTTCCGGCACGGCAATTCGTGCAATATGCGTTTGGGCAATTGAAGTCGTTGAATGAGACATACCTTCAACAGGATTGGTCTCCGGGTCTTAAAAACCCTGATACCAAAACTCATGATGAGTCAGATGGCTCTTCCTATGAGTTGAAATCACCCTTATCGTCAAGCAATCTATCTCAAGGGGAGACAGAGAATTCAGGGTCCAGTTATGCAAGAATTGCCCCAGAAAGTTCATTAACAGATACTGATGACAATACACAATCAACCAACCACTTCTGGAAAAACTTTGCAGATGCTATTAGTCAAAATGTAGTTCAGAAACTGGGCATCTCTGGTCCAGATAAAATGAAGTGGGATGGGTTTGATGTAATTAAGACAATTGGATCTCAATCAAGGGAAGAGGCAGAAGCTAACTATATAGAGTCAGGGCTTGCCTCGCCAGAGATGAAGGACCCAAGCAGTGATAAAAGTTCGGAATCCAGCCCACTCAATATCGGAAGGATTCAGTCATCACTTCCTGATCTTAAGAAGGCGACTGAAGATATAGTGAGACAAACAGACTCAATTTTCAGTGCGCTGATGGTATTGTCTGCAATGGTTCCCAAATCAGACAAGGAAGCAAAGAATGAAGGACTCACTGAAATTGAAAAGAATAGTTCAGTAAAAGAGGAGAATGATGACTTGGGCTATTTGCAGAGTGATGGGCTTGATGGCTTAGATGAGAAAAGAGCTGAAGAAACGAGGGCCCTCTTTTCAACTGCAGAGAGTGCCATGGAAGCTTGGGCAATGCTTGCCACTTCACTGGGACAAGCAAGTTTGATTAAATCAGAGTTTGAGAAAATTTGTTTTATGGATAATTCATCTACAGATACGCAGGTAACTTTTTTTTTTTCTCCTCTACACTGAAGTTTGAATCCATTTTTTGTATATAAGCTCCTTAAAACTTTAATTCTCCGTATCAGCTTTTCAAGTCAGCTTATATTTAGCATGTTAAAGCTACCATGACATATGGAGTGTAAATAGTATAAGAGTTGCAGGTGGCAATTTGGCGCGATCCCACGAGGAAAAGAATAGTTGTTGCATTCAGAGGCACTGAACTAGTAAGTCCTCAAGAATCAGTTCATGATGATGTCCGTTTGTAGCCTTTAGAGGTATTCTGAAATTTTGGTCTTTCAGGCGAGATGGAAGGACCTGAGGACTGATTTGATGATAGCTCCTACAGGGTAATTTTTCAAAAACCCAACGTATCTCCACTTGCTTTTTCGGTTTGCTCTGGGTATGTCGTATGTGAAGGAGGATTATGTGTGTATTTATTCATGCTTGTACTTTTACTTCTGTCTTCCTGTTTTCGTGATTGATACTCCGTATTAAATTAGTAATAAACATATTATTGTGAATGATTTCTGTTTTTTGTGCTGAATACACTTGGGCTTTGTCTTCTGTTACCTTCTTAAGGGAAATCCACTCACATTCACAAATCTACTTTTTCTGTCATGATGCAACGCTGAATTCAGATATATTTCTATCGAACTATGAGGACAGTCCTCAAAGACTTCATGTAAACTGATCCGCATGTAAATATAAAATACTTCTCACACCTATAAATCTATTTTCAACCCCCTGCTTGTTTTCTGCAACTATTAAGAACCAGGACGATATAACTTAAACTTTGTACTCTTGTAGGTTAAACCCTGAGAGGATTGGTGGTGACTTCAAGCGAGAAGTTCAAGTATAACTCTCTTCTCGATCTTTTTTTAAAGGTTGTCTAGTTGTGACTGAGCATTACATCATTTAATAGTATAATTAATTACTGAATGATTGTTTCAGGTACATAGTGGTTTTTTGAGCGCATATGATTCAGTGAGGATGCGAATTATGTCTCTCCTTAAGAAAGCCATTGGATACACGTGAGTCACAAATCATTTTAATTGGGGATTGAAGAGATATATCCATCTTTCTATTTCCAATGGAGCAAAAAGACTCACTATGCTTTGGCTTTGAAATGTAAAGGAAAAAGGATAATAATGGCTCTCTAAACTGGCTGCGTTTCTTATCTTGTGAAGTAGAAGCCGATTGATGAAATTCTCAGCACAATTGTTTTTTTTTGGGTCATTTCGGCACTGGGGTAATTGGAAGCTGGATACATCTGACTCCCTCACCCCCGATCCCCTACCTCGCTATAGATGGAAGCCTTTGAGGCACTGGGTTATTGTTGTTGCTCTATCCATTTGTTGGTGAAATATAACCATCTTATCCATTTGTTGGCTTAGGATGCCCATATAAATAACTCAAAATTTAGTTTATGATTGCTTATTCCTCATGCCTTGAAGGCGAATCGATTTTGAGGGAATGATTTGATATGAACAAAGTTCACACCTTCTGGAGCAAGAACTTGTGATCACTGCATTTTTTGACTGGTCCATTTGTCTTGATGTGCTACAGGGACGATGATGCTAAACCACAGTCTAAATGGCATGTTTATTGCACTGGTCACAGTCTTGGTGGTGCGTTAGCTACTCTGCTTGCTTTGGAGCTATCTTCAACTCAACTAGCAAAGTGAGTAGTTGCTTGACATAGTTAGTATTATAATACACACTGACTCGGAATATCCCTAACCCTAGACTCTGGAATCTTACTATCCTATCCTCTATCACTGAGTATGGTTATACATATTGAGTCTACAATCAGATGTTCTCACATGACATGCAGCAGGGGTCAACTTAGCTCAAACTGTGGCCTTCATGAAACTTTTAGTGGAGGATTTAATAGCATTGAAACATAGTTCAATTGCATGGTCAGGGATTTCCTCACTATGGAGCTTAAGAACTCTTTAAATAAGCTTTACTAGTTGTCATTTAGAACGTTGATGGAGTACTTAGGAAAATTAGTGCTTTAATTAGATCATGTTGTTGATCACACATAGTATATGGTATAAGACCTCAATTTTTGTATTGAGGACTTGTTGATACCAAGTCTGTTGGATGATGATAAAAATCTAATTAGAATCTTATTCAACTAATATTCTCTTGTGCTAGGACTGGGAGTATATCAGTTACCATGTACAACTTTGGATCTCCCAGAGTTGGAAACAGGATATTCGCCGACGTTTACAATGAGGTAATCCTTCTCTTTTCCTGCATATAGGTAAGGTAGCTACTCTGGTTTGTGATTACCTCTTTTATATGGAGAGTGATTTTTACACTCCTCCATGTGAATCAGAGTTCCTAATGCTCCTCTCACATGGAGGAGTGTACAAATAAATCAGGGGAGTGTAAAAATCATCACCCCTTTTATACTTCCACGTTATTCACAGTCCTACCGTAGTAATAAGATGAGGGGATCACCTATTCAGCAAGGTTCAAGAATGGATTGTTGGCAGGTGGTGGAGATGGGTTTCAGGATTATAGTTGAGAGTATCTGGCAGGGGACTGGTTGTGAATCCCTTTTTGTTGTTAGTCACGGTGTTTGGATCTGCTGATGTTCGCGACACTTCCAGCTGTGTCTGAGTAACATAGGTTGCTATGTGTTCCTTGTCACTTTCTGTTGGGAATTTCATATCACTTGATGTTGTTGTCTTTGGCTTCTCTTTGGTTCCAAATTATGGTAGTTGTCCCTGGGTGTTTTTCACACTGATAAAAGTGTGCTTGAGGCACTATTCATTTTTCCCGACACTTCAATTTTTTTCCCTAGGACAACTTTTCGTACTGTGTTGATTTACAAATATACAATCCTTATTTTTAGTAGTATTGTTACTTCTTGAAATTTTAAATCTGGAGAGTCAAATCGTGGCGCCAAACTACGACAAAACTGAATAGTTTGTCATAAGGTCGCTTACAAGAATTTCATATCCCCCTCAAAAAAAAAAAAAAAGAACCTCGACCTACGATATATCAGATGACTGTGTAATAAATAAAAAAAAAAAGAATGTCGTATCCTCATTTTTGTGTCTTTCTTGGTTTGTTATTACTCCCTCCAATTATCTGGAATATATGGTGTCTTGAGAGGACACTTATATAAGCTGTTCTTTTGAAATGGCTGTCTACTAGCTTCTGACTGATGTAATTGACATTATTGCTTATATTTTCTTACTAGAAAGTGAAAGATAGCTGGAGAGTTGTGAACCACCGCGATATTATACCAACAGTTCCTCGCTTAATGGGTTATTCCCATGTAGCTCAACCTGTTTATCTAGCAGCAGGAGATCGGAAAAACACTTTAGTAAGTTCCATATTAATTATCTCAATTCCATCCTTGGTAAAGAAAAAAGAAAGAAAAGTTCTTTGCTATTTCCCACATCAGACATTCTTTAAACCATCTTCTAAGTGTGATCAACTATGAGACTATTCATAAGAACTTGAGAAGAGATCTCCATTCGACTGTGATGGCCACGAGAGTCCTGGAAGTGTGGAACTCTCGACTGGCAGACATGCTAATTTCTTATTTATAAGGATGATATCACTATATCGGATATTTTTAAATGTCTTCTACTAGTAATGTTTCTTCTTTTTGGATATGATAGCGCATGACTGTGACGAAATATTTCAGGAGAGTGAGAATTTCTCTGGAGATGGCTATCAAGGAGACGTCATTGGGGAAGCAACACCTGATGTCTTAGTCAGTGAATTTGTACGTAGCCATTCTCATCTATTACCTTGCTTTATTGATGTGCGCCTTTGTCTTTTGTTTCTGTTGCATTACTTACAGTCCATGTATAGCCTCTTGCCCTCTTCAAAATCTTGAGAGTTTCATCCAATATGTTACATCGTGAACTGATTTATGTGGGAATGAAGACTTGTGTTATGGTTCCGGTACGCCACAAGCATGTGTCAAAATTCCTCACCTTATGTCGAAGATTCACCCTCATAATTATATTTCGTCTGCTTGAGTTACTTAGCTTTACTGCACTGTAAAAGCTGTAAGAAACCTTTCATTTCTAGTCCTGTGTATAAACCCATCATCTGAGACCATTACACTTTGTTTGGATAGAAAGATCAAAAGGGAGGGAAAAGGAGATAGATTGCTCTTATAAGTTATTGTTAAAGAGCCAACTCAACCACAAGTCTAGACTGATGGTTGAGACCCAATAATTGGTTATATCTTAACACTCCCCCTCACGTGAAAGTCCTTTGGGCTTGAAACGTGGATTGAAACCACTTGAAATGTGGATAATAAATGCACGAACATTGTGCTGAAATTCCACTTGAAAGGAGGGGGCTCCCGGCGGGATTTGAACTTGAGACCTCAGGATCGCTGAGGCTCTGATACCATGTTAAAGAGCCAACTCAACCAAAAGTCTAGACTGATGGTTGAGACCCAATAATTGGTTATATCTTAACAGTTATAATAGAGAAAATAGAGGAAAGCGGGAAGAGAGGGGATCAACAGCAGTTAAATTGAGTAGAGAAAGTGAGGAGAGAATTTTGGAATGTGCCAATCCATCTTGAAATTCTGGATCTTTCGGAAGTTGAAAATTTCCCACGTCGTTGACCCCTGATTTAGAATTCTCATGCCCTGCTGACTGGTAGAGTGGTAGCTATAGACAGGTGCATCCATCTCATTATATCCCTTCTTCCTCTTTTATGCTTTAGCACCAATTGGGCAAGATTATGTTCAAATATTCTAGTGTTCCTCCACAAGCCAAACCGATTCTTGTCGTCACCTCATCGAATTAAGCTTGGATGACTTTTGGAGGAACGAAGCCAAGGTTTCTAACAACAGGTTCAAGAATTATGGAAGCAATTCGAGCAACTTTTTCCTCCCTTTTCCCTACTCTCCTGGTATATTTTGTTTTCCCTTCGGTGCTTTTCTACCAAACATAGTGTAAAGGAAGTTTATGTCGCAGAACCTTACCAAGTCCTCCATTATCTGAAATTTTGAAGCTGTGTTTCACTGTTAAAGTTTTTTTTTTCTTTTTAAAGGTTTCACTGTTAAAGTTGTATTCAACCTGGTACTCCTACTCCATTGGATATATCTTGATATTAAACCATTTCAAGTAGTTTCTGTTAACGAATGTTTTCTTTACATGAGCACCTCTCCTTCTTTAATTGGAAATTTAAACTTCTAAAATGTACTGTAAATGCTAAATTTATGCAGATGAAAGGTGAGAAGGAGCTTGTAGACAGAATACTGCAGACAGAGATAAATATTTTTCTTGCCATTCGAGATGGGAGTGCACTAATGCAACATATGGAAGATTTCTACTACATTGCTCTTTTGGAGGTTGTTGGTTCTTCCCTTAACCCTATCATTGTAGTTACTTCTTTTCCTGTCTATTCTTCTCCTTATAAATTCTATAATTATGAAATCATTTTGCTGTTTGATCCTTCACTTTTGCAGAACGTGAGGTCAAGTACCAAAACTGTGACGATACCAGCTAGCAAGAACTGAGAGATGCCTAATCCCATACATATGATACTTCAATGTTCGTTTCTCGACTTTCAGATGTGCTGTGCTTACCCGAGACATTGCAAAATGTGCTCAATCTTCATAAGCCATCTTCATATTACCCACTGCAAGTCCAGCATTGTTACCCTCCTTTCAGATTATATGTTCAGGCTTCAGCTTACCTCGCGTGAGCCTTAATCATTCTTCGTTTGGTTATCTGATGTCATACATCAAAAGTACAGCTTTTACCTCAGTATCTGCATGATCTGCTTTTACCTTATTTTGACGTTGTACGAAGTCTATTACGCATTTGTACATATCAATGTTTTGAAGGTTCATCGGCAAGACTTGCAGTGGGGAATATGGAGATTCGAACGTGTTGGACACTTGGACCGACTTTACACCTCGCGTTTGATGCCTTGATGTAATCTGAACTGTGCATGTCTTTAGTACATAGTAATAGTTGCTACCATTGGATCCTAACAACACCATTTCGGTACACTTTTGTCCAAAGAATTACAGCCTGTGGAAGTGTGTGCAACTGAGAACCACAATAAACGAGAAGTTGATGTAGTCGTTGTGCAGTCATCAGGACTCCGGATTGTCACTTCCTCAGATACAAACCAAAACAAGATTAGCACCATTCGAGAGTGCTTGTCAATTGATTCACATGATTCTTTTAGAAGAGTAGGGCAAACACTAAAACACAAACTCGCTAAATTATCGACGATTTTCTTGTCACGTCATGAGATACATTCATCCAATTAATCAACTAAATGTGTGTTTTAGAATTGTCAATATACACTGCGAGGATGACATCTCTCATGACTTGTTCACTTCTGTATAATGGTCTCTATCGATACCCTTCTAATCATATTTTTAATGACTTTCATGAATTGTTTAGAAGCAGAAATTGGTGGAGAGGAGAGGGGGAGGGGGGTTGAAGGGGTAAGAAAGAGTGATGTTCCAATCTCCATTTTATATGACAGTGAGTTTTGTAAGAATAGAAAAACGCGTTTTCCAATTCCTTCTACTACTTGAAAACCTTCACTGAAACAACGATATTACTCTTCTATCTCCGATCCCCTACTTATCTACTAAATCCACGTAAGCTATTAAAGCACGGAATAAATGTTCATAATCGACGGATTCGCTCGCTTTATATCTAAACGTAGAGAAAAATATCCGAATCACTCTCAAAGTTTCAAGACTCTCAACACAACTACACAAGTGACAAGTGACAAGTGACAAGTGCAAGACAAGTTGAGCATTTATCTTTCTTTTGCCTTGACTAACTTTATCCACAATGTGAAGATATGGCTTCCCATTGACTTGGTCTATTATTACAAACAATGAATCAAAACTCAAAAGCTTCTTCATTTCTCCACCACCCAGCTGCCCAAGCCAAGCCAATTTCCCAGCCCCATACCTTTTTTCCACTAATTAAATAACACAAATATCTCCAAACTATATGGAGATCTTCAATCTTCCTCCCCTCTATCTTCAGCTGGCGACATCTGCCAACCTCTCAACCCCATCCCACTCGATATTCGACTAAACGTCATCATTACATAATCAAGAATAAATCTAGCTTCGTATAAATGTATAATCGAGATAATACTAATGTATCGTTACATAATCAATGACTCACACAATCACACTCGCCCTCCTCTATCTCCCCTCTCCCAATTCCTTTCCACCTTATATTTCGCTAAACGTCACCATAGCATAACCAGGGGCATATCTAATTTTGTAAAATCGAAATACTAAATGAAATAGAAGAACCACTTATTAAAGTTCCGACAATGTTACATAGAAATATACCGTCTCATACACTCAGACTACCCCGTAAATTCGCAAAACAACAGAACCCATGTCCTCACGACGAGACCGTTAAATGACCCATCAAACGAACAGCCAAACCCCACCCCATCTTCAGCCACAAGCTTTGCACCACGTGTCGCCTCATTACTCGCTACCCTACCTTTATGATCAACTCCCGCTATATTACTGGAACTTTGACGCGCAATCGTTCTACCGACCACCTTCGTCTTCACATGCACTTCAACCCATCTTAGCCGTTCATCTCGCCGAACCGTTCTCCTTTCTCCACGTGTCCACCGTCACACGTGTCGCCATTTCAACGGCCATCTCATCACATCTCCTCCCTTATATAAGTCCCACCACTGTCTCACTCTCCCTCATTACAAATATCACCTCATTTACAAAGATCATTTCTCGAAATAAAACGGAAATTTCATTAATATAATCTTTCGCACCTATTATTAATAACGATACAAATATCATCGAAAAAACCGAGATCTCTCATTAAAAAAAATCGATTAATCGAAACTATTGTTTTAAAAAATAATTAAATTAAGTGATGGCAATGAGTTTATCGCATCAAATCGGAGCATTATCAGGAGCACCATTAACAGTGGAATCATCGTCGGCGGCGAACGGCGGCGACTCAATTTCAACGGTGAACGCGGCGGCGGTGTGGAAGACGCCGTCGCCGGCGTTAAAGTGTAAGGTAAAAGGAGGAGACACGATGGACATGTTATCACCGCCGGTGAGTCCATGTCGATCGCCGCTACGAGCGGACCTCTCCGCCGCGTGTCAGGCGTTTACGGCGGTGGCGGCGGGGGAGACGGCGGTGGAGATCGAGCACGAGAGAGCGGCATCCGCGGCGGCGGAGCGGGAGAAAGGAGTGCCAGTGTATGTGATGATGCCGTTGGATAGCGTAAAGATGGATAACACGGTGAATCGGAGGAAAGCGATGAAAGTGAGTATGCAGGCGTTGAAAAGCGCGGGAGTTGAGGGAGTGATGATGGATGTGTGGTGGGGATTGGTGGAGAGAGAAAATCCAGGGGAGTATAATTGGGGTGGTTATATTGAGTTGATTGAAATGGCTAATAAAATTGGGCTTAAAGTTCAAGCTGTTATGTCTTTTCATCAGTGTGGTGGTAACGTCGGCGATTCTGTCACGTATGTCTTACTCTTCTTCCTCCTCCTCCTCCTCCTCGTTTCTATTTTCGCATTCTTTTATTCACTGTACTTCACTTAGCTGCATGTCCGTGTTCGTGTCCATGTCCGTTTTCGTGTCAGTGTCGGTAGAACTAATATTCTTTTATAGTAACTCGTGATTACGATCAAGTGATAATTATCGGGTTTTAATTGGATATTATAGGGTGGTTACCGCTAGTGGTAATCACTTTAAGAAAATAATATTTTAATTGGCATTTTTTGGCATTCTTTTATTTACTGTACTTCACGTGGCTGCATATCCCGTGTCCGTGTCCGTAGAACTAGTAACTAGTATTTTTACCGTAACTCGTGATAATTACCGGTTTTTAATTGGAAATTCTAGGGTGGTTACGGACTTACGGCTAGTGGTAATCAACTATTCACTATAAGAAAATAATATTTTAATTGGCGTTTTTGTGAATATGAATTTGTGATGTACGTGGTTCATTGTTAGCCCAAGAACTTTGGCGATTTGAGAGTGAGTGTTGTTTACGCAAGTGATAACAAAAGAAAGTTGCAAACAAAGTAAGTAGGCGAACAACAACAACAACAACCAAGTCTTATTAATCTCGGAAAATGATATGTAGCGACAGTTAGCGTGAAATTGTATGTTTCTTTCTTGATAATGGTGATAATAAGTTTAATTGTGATCGAGACGTTGAACAAACGTAAAGAAAAAAGTTTCACTAAGATCTAAGCAAAGTTGTAAATGGACGGTGATATTTTGCCATTTAAGACCATGTTTTGATGGGTTGATTGATAGTTGTGCCTATGCATTATTGTTTTCTCATGGATCTTGGCGTGATCTGTTACGAGTTACGACTTTGAAGTAATGAAAAGGACCCGTAGAGGGAACGGCTGTTTGCTTAGCCTTACATTTTGTGTAAATTTGGGTTGATGTAAATTTGGGAAATTTGGTACTTTTTGGAGTTTAGTATTTTCTAGTACTATCTTCACGTGTGGTTGATGTCAATTGTGGTCTACTGGAAACTTCTCTTGAAAGTTTCTGCTCCTTTTTCGTAATCTGGATTTGCCTTGTATTGTGACCTTTCCTTGCTCGATTAGGATGTGGGGCGTGGTCTTTAATTGTGTCTTTGATGTTGAAGTTTAGGCCCGTGTTTCCACTTGAAATTTGTTGGGTTTTGTTTATGTTGATCGGAGTGAGTGGGAAATTGAATTTGAATTGAACTTAACAAAAAATGTTAGACAGAGCCACAGAGGCGTCTTTTGATGCTGCTGTTGCAATTCGTGTACAGCTTTTAGCTCACTGAATTTATACGCAGCTAAGTTATAGGACAATATAAGTTGTGGCTTTTATTTGGCATGATGCACGTAGAAGAAGGCTAGAACCTAAATGTGATGAGTGAGAGTGTGTTAGATGGTGGGTATACGTTTTCTAGAGCGGTTTTCATTGTAGGTAAGTATGAAGATACGTTTTGTTTTCCGGGGTTGATGTTGTGTTTTTTCCAATGTCTGTGCAGGATTCCTTTGCCTAAATGGGTTATGGAGGAGATGCACAACGATCAGGATCTTGCATATACCGACCAATGGGGCAGAAGGAACTTCGAATATGTTTCACTCTCTGCTGATACACTACCAGTTCTGAAAGGGCGAACTCCTGTTCAATGCTATTCGGATTTTATGCGTGCATTCAGAGACCAGTTTAAAGACCTCTTGGGTGACACCATTGTGGTAAGTACTTTTGGTAACCTCATGTTCCTGTTATTTGATAATTTGTCTACAGTTACTGTGCTCGAACGTCTCAAACTATGAACAATTTACTTATTGTTTGACAAACTTCTACGTATCCAGGAAATACAAGTTGGTATGGGTCCGGCTGGAGAACTTCGCTATCCTTCATATCCAGAGCAAGATGGAACATGG
>JBBYHQ010266166.1:0-22371 GCA_038382645.1 Spergularia azorica
TCAATGAATTAATGAAATTAGAACTAAACATGATAAAAATCAATATTATTAATGTTATTTACTTAATTTTCGAAATTCATATAAATAATAGGAAAATGGTGAAATTGAAATTGTCGAGAAATCGTTTTATTTGCAAATAAACGAATAGAAATTGGTAAATAGAAATGAATAGAATGAAATTGAATTAGAAAATAGAAATAGAATTAGAACATAGAAATTGATTAATAGAAATGAAAATAAAATAGGTGAGACAAAATTTGGTGTCTACAACCGTTGGTTTGCCCTAACTTCTTTTTCCTCTTTTCCCGTTTTAACCCTTCTTTCGCATCCCAAGATGACGATCCGAGGTCTTAAATTGGATCCGCGTCACATGCCCAACGTGTGGGTGGATTGCCCGTGGCTTGAGAAGAAATACAAGCCCGGACAACGCCCGCTGGTCGATCTGGGTTGGGAGGCGAAAGTATGGTTATCGTGACCGGGCACGTCGGATGGCAGGCGGATTCCCCTTGGAATTCCCCTCGATCCCCGTCGAACAGCTACGTTTATTGATTCAGATTCGAATTCGGAATCATCCGATTCCGACGCCGACTCCGAAATCAACAACCGTCGCTGGCAATGTCGATACAACGTAACCGTTGCGTATCTGCCTGCCACACAGATGACGCAATCAGGTGCCTCGTCCTCCTCTTCAGGGTCTCATGCACGCACGACTATCTTGGCCCCGGATGCTCCTTTTACACAGGCGCAGGCGGTTCAGTATGCCGCGGCTGCGCAGAATCCCACACTTGAGCTGCTCAATCGATTTGACACAGCTCCGATTTCCGAAAAATTCATCCAGCATTTTACTCCTGCTAAGTTGGAGAAATTTTGTCGCGTTTACAGTATTAGGTCCCCTTAGGTGCTCATTGTTCCAGCTTTGGGATCTATTGCGTCGCATCCCCCTCGGGGCTCGTTCACAGTGCACGAGATGTCGATTTTGAATGGGTTACGGCTGCCGATTCCCAACTTCACTATTCGCATCTTATCCCATTATAACTTGTGCCCCGCGCAAGTGACCCCTAACTCCTTCCTTACCATAAATGGCTTTGTCATGACTTGCTTGGCTGCGATGATTCCTGTCTCCATAAGACTGTTCCAATCCTTGCATCGCGTATCCAAGAACCAATACGGGTTCTACACCTTTGCTCCCCGTAGTGCAGGAAAGGGGAAGTGTATCATCACGCAACCGGAGAAGCCTCGCAAGAACGAGGTTGTTTGGAAAAATAGTTTCTTCTTGGTCAGCATAGATGACAACGCCACCGAGGCAGACGCCTTCAACTTCCCATTGACGAAAGGCAATCCCCCTGCTTCTGCCCGAGAGCAAGGGATTCTGCCTCCATCATTGAGCGAAGTGCGCCGTTACATTGTCCAAGACGAGGAGCCAGAACTAGGCGACCGAGTCTGGACGCCCTCCTTTGATCAATCGTGACGAGACTGCTGAGATGAATGCTCAAGCCACGAAGCGCACTAAATGTGGCAAGCGCAAGCGGGCTGAATCTTCCACGCCTAAGTCGGCTACACGAAAGCCGAAACCTTCCTCTGCGACTCCAGTGGATGAGCAACCCATACGTCAGGTGGCACCTCAAACGGTTTCGTCTTCGGCTGCCACGACCAAGGGGAAGTCGCCTGTCGAGGCGAATGCTCCTGTCGACACTGACATGTTGCCACCAGTAAGCATTTCCTACTTATCCTTACTTCTGAATTTAGTGTATCACCTTTGTCAGTGCTAACTTCTTTTCTTTGTGCAGCTTCCTGAATATGGCCGCGCTGGGAAATCGCTCCGCAACTATGTGGAGCCTGAAGGCTCGAAGTAGGCGCGCTTAGAGGGAAGCGAGCAGACCATGAACCCTGCCACATTCCTTCATGCCGACTCGGCTTTCGGCCCAAGTAAGTCCTCATTATTGCGCACTTTCCGGCCTTTTGCTTTTACGCGCACTGATTTCCCTTCGCGATCAGGCTTGGACGGTATTCCGCGCCGCATGATTTATTCCGAGGATACCGCGGACCAAACTTCGGCTGACAGCGATGGGATGCTTGCAGTGCGGAGGGTGACTGATCCTGTCAACCGAGCTCTACTCCCCTTTCGCCGTTGGGCTCGTAATCAGGATACGCCTGGTGTCTGGTTGGAGCGCGCTACTACGCAAGCCATGAGTGTAAGTTTACCTTGGTTTTTCAAAGATTTCTCTTTCCTCGTATTTTTGCTTTGCCTTTGATGACGTCCCAGGACCCCTCCGATTTCATCCGCGAGCAGTCGGATCGCATCGTTGATCTAACTGCGGCTGTCGCGTCCTGGGACGAGGAGTTGAAGAAGTAGGATATGCGGGCGGAACAGTTCAACACAGAGAGCGCCAATGCGGCTGAGGTTGCCAAACTTGCCGAGGTTGGCTGCTGTGGCCATAAAGATTGCAGGCGATATCAAAGCCCTGTTTGACCAGCTAACCGAAACCAACAACTCTCTTGGCGGCGCTAATGCGCAGCTGAAGGCCGACTTGCATGTGGCTCTGGAAAGGGAGAAAACGTTGTCGCGCTAGCTTACCAATGCCAAAGGTTACATCGACTTTTGGTCGCGACGCGCCTGTAGCGCGAAGTCCAAGTTTTTGGCCTCTTCACATTATGAGGTGCTGCTCAACGACAAGTTTGGTGATGTTCGGTTCAAGGCTGTGCGGTCAATGGAGAATGTTGCTTTGGACCCGCTAAGAAGGGTCCATGCTGTGTCCGAGAAAAATCCTACCACTTTAGCTCCGATCGAGGTAGCTTCGTTCGAGTCCACTCTTCACGGGCTCGCTGACAAGTACCTTGCCGCATTCGAGGATCCAAATGATATTGAGCTGGATTTGGAGGCCTTGACTCGGAAACGCAGCATGATTGTCAACGAAGCTCGGGCTGAATTCAGGGGCCTACCTGATATCAATCTGGATGAAGAGCCGCCCGCCCTTGAGCCGATGTTGGAACCTGTTTTCAGTTCGTTTGTCATCGACCTCGACGGCGGCGGGGACGACCACGACGATGATGATGATGGTGAAGGAGGGGATGGGGAGCAAGCAGGAGATGCTGGTACCTAGGTCCCCGTATTTTGTCTATCTGTACATGTCTTTTTTTTTTCGAACAATTTCTTTTCCCTTGTACCACCGAGACCGCCTTGAAAGGGGTGTTTTGGTCTCGGTTATAACAATTTCTTTTGCAATATTTGCTTAAGTACTTTCTTTCTTTCGCCTTGCTCTTCTTGCTTTATCTCTTTAACTCTTGTCTGTGAAAGTTGCTGCTTTTCTTACTTGTCACCTGCAAAATAAAACGAATAACAAACCTTCGCCCCCCGAATGGAGGCGAATGTCGCAGCCAAACTTCGCCCCTGACACGGGTGCGAATTCGACTCGACTGAAGTCCTTTGCCCCTGGAATTAGAGGCAAAAATCGCAGCCGTATATCTCCCCTGAATTTGGGTGCGATTTCGACTCGATCAAACAAACATCGCCCCTGTAATGGAAGCGAAAATCGAAGCCGAAATCACCCCTGAACTTGGGTGCGGTTTCGACTCGATTAAGTAAACTTCGTCCCCTGAAGGGAGACGAAGTCACTCTTGAACACTCACCCCTGAAATGGAAGCAAGTGTACCTGAAGTGTCGCAATCGGATATGTTAATAACAATCTCTTGTACCTGCAAAATAATGACAAACACTAACTAGATTATTTAGGTGCGCCCCTCGGGGTATTAGCCCAAGGGTGAAATATTATGGCTCAACTCGTTTTTTGTGGGTTATTACAGCCCATCCTTTGTTCGAATTGAACTTGGATATTAACGAGGGTCGAGCCGTGACATCGACTTTTCAGCCAATGAAAATTTGGCTCGATTGTCCGGGCCCGCGAGATCTGGGGTTCTATGTCCCACTTAAACACAACATCACAGTTCGACTCCCCTGGGGTGTCCACTGATTACTGAGTGCAGGATCGGAGGTGAACGGATCTGAGCTGGAAACTTGTTCGTCGAAAGCCAAAGCTTTGGCGATGCCTTCGGTTGCGGGTCGGGCGATCTTCAAACCCTATTCAACACGCACCCAATTTGGGGAATAATGTCTTAACCCGAACCAAGTAAATTTTGAAATTTGACTTCAACCAGCCGAACCAAGAGTGATATCTGGGATCATTACCGGCTTCGCTTGCGGTTGCACAATTGAATTAACAAATCTCTTCAGGTTCTCCTTTCGGCTGTGGTGAATGGGAGTCTGTGACCTCCACTCACGAATCCACCAGAGATGGTATTGATCACACCAGGAATGTGGGTGTGATCTCCATCTTTTGGAGGTCGCGACCTATTCCTAGGCCAATCATTGTTGCCGCGGCCATTGTAATTGCCGCGTCCTTGGAATTGTTGTTTGTATCGGTCTCGCTGCCCCCGCAGCCGAGTCAGATATCTGTCCATCCTTCCATTGTCGGCCAAGTTATGACATACATCTTCCAAATCAGGACAATCTCTGGTGTTGTGCCCATGCTCCATATGGTACACACAAAACTGCTGCGGGTTAGACCTGTCTGTGTCAGTCATCGGCCTCGGTGCCCGCAGCATCTCATCACCCTTGATCGCCATGAAGATTGTTCTGATAGATGTGTTGAACCGACCTGGATTGCGCAATCCATCATTCGACCGGCGCGCAGACTAGAAACCCTTAAGTCTTGTTCTGCGCTGCCGCTGATTTCTCCTTGTCACCCGCGCTGTTTACCAAGGAGGCATTGACATGTGCGGCCATCCTCTGGTATGCGCTCACCATTGACCTTGGCTCCTTCGCAACCAAGTCTTACTTCCATCTACCTTCCGCCATTCCCATGATTAACCCCGCGACCCCAGCCTCGTCAGTGAGGTTGGTCACATGCGTAGCGTTCATGCGAAACCTCTGAATGTAATCATCCAGGGATTCGTTATCTGCTTGCTTCACAGTGGCGAGGTGAATGGACGTCTTCTTTCTAGTTTTGCTGGTCACGAAGTGACCAGCGAACTTCTTCCTCAATTCTCTCCATGAATCAATACTGTTTGGTGGTAATTGGTCGAACCACCTCTGCGCAATCCCGCATAGCGTGGACGGGAATAGCTTGCAAATTGTGGGTTCATCCATAGTCAGATAGCTGATGTTTTGTAGATACGACGAGATATGGTCGTGCGGGTCTCCCACTCCGTCATACTCTGTCATCTTGGGTTTCTTGACACCCGGTGGCTTATTCGCAATCAGGATCCAACTGGTAAAGGGAAAATCGCAGAGTAACGTAGACCGACCGTTGTGCCTGTGGCTTTGATATCTCGAACTCGCCACGCCCTCGGTCTCGGACTCAGACTCAGTGCAGCTTCGCGTCCGGGAACTCCCCTCGTCCTTGCGTGCCTTCTCATGACGAGGTGGAGTCCTTGACCGCCTACTGCAGTGGTGTCGCGGTGGAGTCCTCGATCAGTGCATGGTGATCGCGTCTCGCGTTCGCGGGGCGGACCGAGACCTTATCCAAATAGGTGCGTTACTTCGGATGGGGTTTGGTCCCAGCCTGTTATACGCCGAGACCCGATACTCCACTTCTACTCCTTTACCCTTCTCCGTCGCAGTAAACTTCTTGTAAGGCATCTGTGTCGAGGATAAGACGCGCATCCATAAACTGGATGTTGGCCTGTCTCTGCGCCTCCTTTGCGCGCTCCACCGCTCTCCGGATGCATTGTGACGGAGTTGGCCTTTTCTTCCCTTTCTTTGACCCCAAAGACTCTGGCTGCTCCATCTTGGACACAAGCGGTATCTGAATGTTCGCTTTTTTCCGCAATGCCGCCATTTGGGCATCCAACTGCTCCATCATCTCCCGGCGGAGCTCTTCTCAAACCTCAGATACCCTGGCCTCGAATGCCGCAGTGCCATGGCTATCTGTCTCAGTCTCTTCTTCGTCCGTGTAGTCAGCCTCGTCCTCTACCTCATACTCCTCAAGACGGACGCGCTCAGGCTCCTGTGTCGCAGCCGGAGGTCGGACAATTCCAACAGGCTTAGGCTGCTCCCGGGGTCGGGAAGGTCCGACCGCGGGGAAGGCGGCCTGACCCAACAACTCACCCGTCACAGGGTCGCAACGACCTATGATCGGGTTGTTGTCATCAGGAGGGGGCGCACCCGCGTGCAACGTGATCGCATTCGACTTGTCTGCCTTCTTCCGTGTCCCAGCTACCATCTTTATCCCGACTGATTTAATTTGCTTCGCAAGCAAAAACTCAGACTTCTCCAATATATCCCCACAGACGGTGCCAAATGTTGGGGTGAGTTTGACTTCGGGATAGATGGGGTCTGTATCTCTGTCCTGCGCAATGAACAAACAGTCAAGGGGCCCGGTTTTAGCCAGGCGACGCCCTCCGACTGTCAAGTCAGTATTGGGTGCGATCAAAGAATGAGGTGTCAACACTTACTTATCACAAGAATAGCAATAAATGTGTCAAGAATGTGGAAAGTGGAATTAGAATGAACCTGAATTTGTGAAGAATTGGGGGGGGGGGGTATTTACAGTGAAGGGAGTACTCCTAGGGAATAATCCTAGGGGTTCCCTTTCATCCTGACCCTCCATTCTCTTGGTCATCCAACGGATGAGATTCCTTGGATATTATGGGCATCACATGGGCTTTATCAAGGGCATTGGGCCTCTATTCCTAAAGACTGTGGCCTCATTTATAAAATGAACCCCAACTCCTATGGGCACACGTTAGAAAAATCCTTTGTATATATATAGATCATAATATATATCGTGAAGATTAAGTTAAAAATTTGTACAAGATAGCGATTGATTCGGACATCTATAGTGTGATCAAGAAGCGACAGTGTCAAAGTTACACTACTTCATATTCTCGTTCCTACAAAATATCTTGTTTTGAAGATTCAATGTTGATGTAGAAAATGCAAGGGTAAAAATTAACTTATAATGGTTTGAAGAGTACCTAGCAAAGAAAAAATAGTTTGGGAACAAACTGTCCCACATCGGCCAAATGAAACACAAATGAGGTTGATCAACCTATAAAATGAAAAGAGGGGATTTGATGAATAAACATGTCGATGGTGAGCTGCCCAATGAAATGAAATGGCGGGCCTTCTTGCCTGATTCTAGGCTATGACATTCTTACTTTTGGGCCTAGTTAGGTTTTCTACGCTGAATAACATTAGCATGTTAGAAAACATTTTCAAAATATAGTGTGCACTTAGTGTGTTCTCTTATCGAATCGGATTCGAATAATTTATGGATATTAGGATCGATATCTGATATCCGTATCTGATAATATTCCGGATATTCATATCAAAAAATTTTGCGTTTGCTATCCAATATTCGATCCGAACATATTTTTGGATCAAAGAACCAAAATTTCGGATCAAGTATTCGAATATTCGGATATGAATATTTTGCTCAGCTCTTAATAGAGTCTATATGTAGACAACAGAAAAATTGTCTATAGCATAAAGTGCATTAGATTAAGGAAAACAAGTAGTTAAAAATATGTTGTGTATTTAATTTAACATATTTACAGTAAATTTATGACACTGATAGTAAAATCAACATTAAGGATAAAGTAGCCAAAATATGGTTGTGTATTAAATTTAACATATTTAAGGTATATTTGTGACACTGATAGTAAAATCAAAATTGTTACGAAGCTATCAATAGAAGGAAATTTAAATTGATTTATTTCCAAGGACCCTTGATTATCTCTGTTTCCTTATAACACATCATTTCCTAAATTATAAAACAAAATTTACCACAACTAGGTATGATTAACATATGATTTTAACATATGATTTTTTTTTTTTTTTTTTACAGCGGTAAGAGGAAGACACACCAAAGCTAGGTGACCCTTCTACCCAGGGTATCACCAAGCTTGTCAGCATCTAGAATACAAATTAACGATTGGGGATGGGTGAAGACATATCCTGATTATGAAAGATTTAATGCCCTAGTGCGCAACCCAATCAACAGCCTGGTTAATTTCTCGAAAAATATGCCGAATAGAAATTGTTTGAAAACGTTGGAGAAGAGCTATAGTGTAACACCCCCAAATTTCCTTTCCTTTTTTTAAAAAAAAAGACACAGTTTATAGCAAAAAAAAACACAAATAAGGAAATTCAGAGGTTTCACTCCGCACTCGAGTCAAAGACCCGAATGCAAGGAGATTTCAGAAGCCGAACTACAAATGTTAGATGGTCTAAAATAGTCTATTACATCGAATACTTAAAATTACAATAGTCTAAAATTTGAGATTGAAATATGAAATAGTCTAAGTCCAAAGTTTGAGTTTATTGAATCTAATAAATTTCTAAGGAGTCGTCGTGCCCGCATGTATCATCTACTCCAAACCTGTGATGGATTGAAAGCACAAAAACCACTGTTAGAAAAAGTGAGTGAAATTGAGTAAGCTAACACCTCAACTCGTAAAAAACCAAAACTCTTACCTTGGTTTTGAAAAACACTTAGATTTTATTTTCGAAAACCACACTTAGCACGTTATCACATAAACCAATCATCAAGACAAATCAAATCACCAAAATAGAAATATCACAGTAACTTCAACAAGTGCTTAACAATTCATTAATATGATCCAAACCATTCTTTTATATATTTAATGAGGAATCCATACCAAAATTTATAAGTGAAATGAGCCGAATCTGCTGCCAACTCATCCAAACCATACCAATCATATATTTATAAGTGGGTGAGCGGGTTTTTACCAAGTCACCAAACCATACCATTATATACGTGGGTGAGCCGAATCTTTGCTGGCTCACCAAACCATACCTTACAAGACTACTCTACCTTAAGTGTGCACACCCTCTATTAAGTATTGCTAACCCAATAAAGTAGTACTAGAGTCAAGCCCACTTAAAGACCGATGCGGTGGGACAATAAAGTGGAGTCGATGTGACTCAAACCATAAAGTGGAGTCGATGCGACTCAAACCAATAAAGTGGAGTCTATGCGACTCAAACCAGTAATCATCGTGTATCCTCATACTTTGCTTATTTATTTTGTTTACAATATCAATCCTTTAAACAAACTTATATTTCAATAACCATACAATCATTCGCAATTCCACCACAACAACATCAAATATCCAAGCAACCATATTCCAAACGACATTCTTGGAATCATAAACCAAACATTATGCCAATGAAATAATCCAATCCAACAAGATATGATAATCAAACAATAAATCGTTCTCCACCTATCATGATACTAAGTTTTCATCTAACACATCAATCACTTAGCATATAGTTTTGAAAGGTTTCTACAATTTAAGAAAAGTTAAGCATGCTAGCTTACCTTTTAATTGCACACATGAACACGACAGCACAACGATCACTGGTACTCTTCGTCTACGCAACCAATAATCCCAAATTAGTAATAATCCCACTCAATCATTCATCTAATACTTATGTTAGCTCTATTCTATATGCAATGCCCATGAGAACTTAAATTTTAACCCAACAATCAACTATTAACCAACAATTATAATTCTAATTTAATAATCAACTAATAATACTCAAATAACACTCAATTTATTTTAAAAATTCTCAAGGTCAAAATCACTTTTAAAACAGAAACTAATTCATAAAAATCGATCATTAATTATTATGATTTATTAAAACAATTTATATTGTGTTTTAATCATTAAAAGCATACTTAAATTACACAAAATTACATAAAAACGAATTAAATTAATTAAAATCCGAATATCAGTTTATAATTCCCTAAATTATCACAATGTCGAAGTATTAAGCATTATAATTAATTTGAGCTAATTAATCTAATTCAGAAACAATTAACCAAAATCTCCCCAATTTAAAAATTCCTACAAACTTTGAACAAAACCCAATTAGAATCTCAAGCTAAATTCAAGAACCCTAATTAACTAATTATAAACATACTAAAGTCATAATTTATGAAACCAATTGAACCTAATTCGAACAGTTAAACTAAATAGTCCCTAATTCGTAATTAATGAAAATCAACTCAAAACAATTATCAAAATCAATTCTTTATGCATAAAACTAAACTTAATCGATTACCCACTAATCATAACATCTACTAGTTTAAAGCCCGTGCGTTGCACGGTTGCATTAAAAATATTATGTTATATACGCACCATCCATTATTAAAATCATTATGGTATAACTAAGCAAGATTTAATTTAAGATCATAACTATGTTGTAGATTTTATATTCTCATTTCCAATATAATTGCTATAGATGTATCACTCTGTTCAATAGATAGAAGATATTTATAATTCAATATTATATATTTTAGGAATGTCCATAAACTTTTTCAAAACTTTAGTAGAATTTTAGTTGCTTTGGGGGATTTTTTTCCGATTTCCAAACGCATTCGATACCAAAAAAAGTTGAATTTCTAAGAAGATTATATTACTGTGGTTGACCAAATAATTTTAGCTGATCGATAGTAATAGTTTTACTGCAAAGAGACCTACTCATATATATTAATTCCTTCCATTAAGGCATAGCTAACCTGATTAAATTAAGGTATTTTCTAATTAATTTAGAGCATTTGAGATCTGAAATGTGCAAATCATATCAAACAACTTCCGATTTAATAATATAGATTCATATCAGATCATACAGAATCTCAATAACCAAGACATAATCAATTGTCATGCAAATAACCTCAAACTAAGGTTCCCTAAGTAATTACAATTCGTTTTTAATCAACTTATTAGATCAATTGACATCTGAAATGTTTATATCAGATTAAATAACTTCTCATTTAATCAAATAACTCCATCAGATCATACAGAACCTAAATGATCAAGACAAAATCAATTTTCATGCAAATAACCTCAAGCTAAGGTTCCCTAATTAATTACAATTATCTTTTAATTATTTTAGATCAATTGACATATGAAATGTTCATATAAGATCAAATAATTTCATACATAGTTTAGAGGAACATAATTGACTTATACCCCTACTTAATAGTATTGAGAAATTACTACATAAGTTGAATTGCTATCCATGTAAATGAGTGACTTATCATTATTAGTATTACTATCTCAAATTCGAAGTTTACCATTAAAAAAACAAACATTTGGTTCTTATATTTACCAAAATGTAGATAATGTCGTGAGATTTTATTCTCACGTATTAAAATGTAAGTTTGACGTATGGAATATTCTCTTACTATAACTCATAAAAAGAAAACTTTTATATTGATTCATCTTTTCAAAATTACCATAAACTTACATATGGTAACTACATATTCATAAATAATAAATGAATTCTTTATATGATTAACATAAACTTAATTACATATGCTAACTACATTTTCATAACATTTAATTAATTCTTTATTCACCTAAAGTTCTAAGAAAATTCGTAGAGCTTTTAACATATACAATAGAGTTGACTTTATAATTGTTAGTATTGAGAAATTCATTTGAATAAGTTAAATGACTACCCAGTTATAGTGGGGTGACTTATAGTTATTAGTAATGATATCTCAAATTTAAAGGTCATAATTTGTTGCTTATATGTACCAAAATATAGAAAATGTCATATTAGACTTTGGACTTATGGAATATTATCTTACCATAACATATATATTAAGTTCATGATTATGAAAATGTCATATCTTCATGGTTACCGTAAGCTTATTTTCATGATTACCATAAGTTTATGTATAGTATACTACATTTCCATAACTAATATATGGATTTTGTACATGATCACCATAATATCACATATGCTAAAACAACATTTCCATAACATATTTTAATTCCTTATTCACCAGAAGCTCTAAGAAAATTCGAATGGCTCTAGACCTCTTCAATGCCCACGAAAAAAGCTTCGTTTATAAATATATAAGATTAGAACCAATTAAACATGATTTAGAGATAGAAAAAACGAATTGAAAAGGCTATTCTTTGAAAAACACGAAAACAGGGGAAGAAAAAGGGTGGTGGAGCATTACCTAGTTGGAGCGTAAAGTTGAGGAGTGCGGTGAGGGTGAGGTGGTCGGCCGGCCGGCCGGCGGTAGAGAGCAGCAACGACAGCGACAACCTGGGAAGAAGGAGAAGGGCAGCGTTCGTGCGCGGTGGCGTGTGGGTGAAGAAGAACATGGGGAGGCAGAGGAAGGAGAAGAAAAAGAAATAAAAGAGAGGAGGGGATTATACGGGTGAGAGGACAGAGAAAATGAGTTGTTTTTTTTTTTTTGTTTTTATGCATTTTTTTTTTCCTTTTTATGCATTTTCTTTTCCTTTCCTTTTGGTTTAGGTATTTAATTTGGTATTTGGGCCAATATGTATTGGGTTGGTGTTGTTATAGCTAGGATCAACCCACTTTGAAATTAGAAAACTCAAGCCAAACTTTAGAATTACTTCCGAACCCAATTTTGAAAACGACTCGTGAAATAACAACTAATTCATTCTTTACGTGCTTTGCTACTGTTTGGGGGTGCCTTTATTCTACATGGATCGCCCGTGCTCTACTTGCTCGCGGGTCTTCGTGGGTGATATATTCGGGGATCATGATGTATCGTGTACGGGAGTGGTTGGCGTCAATCATCGGCATAATGCTGTTCGTGACACGCTGGTTGACATCTGTTATCGGTTAGGTATCTCGGCTGGAAAGGAGGTTGACATTGGTATGCTTGGTGCTGATGGCCGACCTATTCGCTCAGCAGACATGCTGCTTTATTCTTGGGATAGAGGGCGCGACGTTTGCGTCGATTTGACTGGGCTTCGCCCATGACTCAGACGGGAGTTAGAGCCCACCGTTGTTGCTCTGCTTAAGCAGATCCAGCAGTTCTCCAAGACGCAGGATATCGGTGCGCACGCTGCAGCTCATATTTTTACTAGGATTGGTTTTTCCATAGCAAAGGGTGTGGGGGCTTAGATCGTATCTCGGCTCCCCACTAACTTCTTGTAAATTATTATTGATTTTTAGTGATATTAACTAGTGAGATAACTTATAAAAATACATCGAATTTTCTGAATATTACATATAGCATCCTTGATAACAGTCTGAATTTGCCATGGACAATGCCATGAATTTTGATGAGCCTTGATAACCATTATATTGTCCCCTTCAATTTCAATATTTGTGATGTCCAGTTCCAGAGCCTTGAGAACATTCCGGACTACAGTTGCTTCCTCTACAAGGATGTTAGTATATCCTAAATTTGTACCACCGATATAGACAGGGTTCCCTTCGTGATTGCGAATAACAAATCCCGCAGCAGCAGACTTATCAATAACCGAACCATCAAAGACCCTTGATTAGGAGCTCTCCATTTGGCCGCACATCTTCCTCTATCCCTATCATCCAACTTGGTTGCTGAACATTGTACATCCCCTTCGTGGCCATGTAGAGGACCTGTAGCAGAAAGGATGGAAGGAGAGGTTGCTTATTGGCGACTCAACCACTCATAATGTGACCCCATACTACGAATTAAAAGATGAGATAAATTGAAATTATTATTATTTTTGAACACAACTACATTTCTTCCTTTCCAGATATACCAAAGGATGTTGATAATCTTAGGGAGCTCTAAAGGTTTGTATTTATAATAATAGTTCAAAAGATCTTTGACTGAGTTAAATGTAATGTTAGGATAATTAATCCATCCTACGAGTCCACGGGAGACTCCATAGGAGTTTAACAACCCGACACGTGATAAAAAGTTGATCATCACTTTCCTCTTCATTACTACAGAGAGGACCACAAGGGTTGACCCAGTGAAGTCTAAAAGCCAAACATGCTCGATTAGGCAAACCTTCTTGAAGAAGTTGCCAAATAAAGACTCTAAATTTAGGCGATACATGCGTTTTCCAAATCCATCTAAACTCCCATTTTTCTTTGTTTGAATCATCGAGAAGGTGACCTAGCCATGTTGCTGATTTAACACTAAAATTACCAGAAGAAGTTAAAACCCAAACAAAATCATCCTTTGTCGGGGTGACTGGAAGGGAGATAGCTCTGATAATATCCACAACAAAGGTGGGAACTACCTTATTTAAGGCTTCAATATCCCAGCAATTATTACGAATAAAAGACAAAACTGTGATCGTTAAATTTTAAACATCATTGCTCGAAATATCAAGAACAGTTACCTAACTATTAGAAAAACACCAATTATCTGTCCAAAATAAGGTTGAGCATGCATCTCCTCTTTTCCATCTAATACCTTTACGCAATAAATCTCTTGTCAAAATACTGCGACGCCATATCCAAGAATCAGTTGGTCCTGGTTTGATATTCCAGAAGTTGTGATCTCTAACATACTTTTCATGCACAAGCTTGACCCATGTATTTTGGGCATTGGTGATGACTTTCCATGCTAACTTAGCAATTAAAGCCTCATTAGTGGGTTTCATTCTTCGAAGACCTAATCCTCCTAACCATTTAGGAAGACAAACTTTATTCAATGCAATCATGGGAATACCTTTTTCAGTAGAATCTGTTTTCCAAAAAAAAATCTCTATGTATAACATCTACTTGCTTAAATGTAGTACTTGGGAGGTAAGCCGAAGACCTAACGTAGTTTGGCATTGATCCCAAATTGGATTGAATTAAAATTGTGCGTCCAGCTTTAGAAAGAAAAGAATTTGCCCAACTTTTAAGCTTCTTATCTGTATTAGTTATTATATTGTCAACATCTCTTCCCTTGGGGTGGGGGCCGTTAAACAACAACCCAAGATAACTTCCCAAAACATTTTTGTACGTCATATTAAAGAAACTAGCCAAGGTTGTTCTTTTAGTTGACTCAACATGTTTTGAGAATACAATTGATGATTTATGAAAATTAATAAGTTGTCCTGATAAGTTACAAAATTTATCTAGAATATTCTTAAGATTTTGACAGTCCGAGATTCTAGCACGACAAAAGACCAAGCTATCATCAACAAAGAATCACGGAATTTTATTAATTCGATGAGCAATTTTAATGCCTATCCCTGAGTTAGATGTCATGGCATGGTTGAAAAGTTGTTGGCTAAGGACTTCCGTGCATATAATAAAACGATAAGGAGAAAGAGGATCTCCTTGTCTAAGTCCTCTCGTGGGAGTGAACATTTCTGTCGTGTTTTGGTTAACAGTTATTGAGTATGACATTGTTGTCACACAACCTTTGATCCAAGAGATCCATCAGTCCGAAAACCCAAAGAGTTTAAGACATTTCCAAAGAAAAACACATTCAATACGATCATATGCCTTTCCCATGTCAAGCTTAAGAGCAAACTAGCCCGTCTTATTCTTAGATGTATTAAAAGTATTCAGGATTTCTTGAACAATTAAGATATTATCCTGAATGACTATGTCAGCAACGAAGGCACTTTGAAAGGGGCTAATAGTATTTAATACTGGTCTAAGTCTGTAACACTACGGAATTTGGAAAGTGGTTTATGGAGTTGGTTTGTCCCGCATTGGGAAAATAAAGCTCATATGATCAGTTTATAACAGATTCCTACCATCATACTACCAACAAGGCCTTCACCTTTTAGAGCCATGAGAGGATATATGGGCCTAAGGAGCGATTTTCCATCTTATTGGGTTGTGTTGCGACGTATGATGGATCGGGCTATTACAAAGTCGATTAACAATTATTTTAGCAATGATTTTATAAATAGTTGTACATAAACTTATTGGTCTGAATTGATAAGCGTGTTCACGAGAAGCAACCTTAGGGATTAGCTGGATAAGGGTATGATTTAATTTTTTAAGTAATTTTCCATGTGTGAAAAATGATCAAATTACTCTACAAACATTCGTCTTAATAATATGCCAATAGGTTTGGAAGCATTTTGGACCAAATCCGTCAGATCCTGGTGCCTTAAATTGGCACATTTGCTTAATGGCTTCCCAAATGTCATTATCCTCAATCGGAGCAATAAGGATTTTACTATCATCATCAGTTATAATGTTAGGAATTACATTTATGTTTAAAATTCAGTTGACCGAAATTGATTATGGAATTCCTCTTCTAAAATCTTTTCAATACCAGTTTGATCCGAAACCCATGATTGAAGATTATTCTTAAGGCGATAAATGCCATTATGACGTCTTTTGGCTTTGAATTTTTCATGGAAAAATCTATTATTATTATCTTCTAGAGTAAGCCACAATTTTCTGTTGTATCGTCCCCATAGTTTTTGGCTAAAACTATGTAAACGTTCTCTTTGTTTGATAAGCCGTTTCAGATAATTCTCAAATCTCGAATTGTAAGGTTGGTCTATAAGTTTTTGCTCAATAACCTGATTGCATTATTCTTGAGTTATTGCCCAATATTGCCACATTTCCGTCAATTCCACGTTTTTAAGCTTGTCTTAATACGTTTTAGTTTTTCTGTAATCGAAAAGAATGGAGTTCCCCAAATTTGGCCATTCCAAATTCTTTTTATTATTTGTTCTGCTTCCACATCTTTGGTCCATGCATTTTGGAATCTAAAGGGTTTTTGGATAAGTGGAAAATTAGAATCCGTTTGTAAACAGATAGGTGCATGATCAGAGATCGTAAATGCTCCATATACTCGTTGTACAATTCGTAATTAGGGAGTAAAACATTGTATTACATAAGGCTCTATCCAAACGTTCATAGACTGTAACATCCTTAAACGTTCTTTTCCAAGAGAAAGGATTGTGAGAGGCCGGTATATCTACAACTCGGGTGGCTGCAATAAATTGACGTAACCGTTTACATCTAATTGTAGAAGCTTTGGAACCTCTTTTTTTATGTGCCAGAAGCAAGAGCTCATTAAAATCGCTAATAATAAGCCAAGGACCATTTATGTTTCGAATATAAGTAGTAAACTCATTCGAGAAGATAGGTTTATCTTTATCCTGAGCTGGGACGTAGATACCAATTATATGAATTGGGCAATTAATTTGTGGGCTGTTAACTATCACATGAACAAATCTTGAGGAAATACGACATATATTAATGGAGCAAGATGAATTGTCTCCTAAAAGCCATAATCCTCCACAACGACCCGAAGGAAGGACAATTTCAACAAAATCATATCCAATCTGTCGTCGTAATGTTTGTGCCACAAATTTATTTGATTTTGTTTCCGAGATGAAACAAAGATCCGCATTACATTTCCTATTTAGGAAGACAATTTCACTAAGTGCGTGGGGTTTTTTTAGCCCCATTAATATTCCATGCAATAACTTTCATGAGTAAAACTAGTAATTCGGATGTACCTTGAGGACAGGTATAAGGATGAATCTAGTTAAATGATCCAAAGGATGTTCTAGGGCAATATAATGCCCATGCAACAAAGATATATTGTGATGCAATTTTCTGATAAAAGGAACTGCCAATAAACATTCATGCGCCATAGGGCCAAACAACACCAAAGGTACAAGTTACATGCATAGATTAAGTACTTATTTATAATACAATCAAAGTTCTTACTTAACAATCCGATTACATTCCGGTCAGAAGTTACACTGACCCATAAAACAGCATTACAACTTAGCAAATACAACCATAGGTAAGACAGATCATAACATAAAGCAGGCATCATACCCAAAAAAGACTACCTTGCATAAGTACTATGTACAAGTGAGACGTGAGGAAGAAACAGCTTAAAGCTTGGGAGTTGGACGAAGCAGAATCATCCATATCATCCATTCTCCTCCTTTTGTTAGAATCAGTGGAAAAGGACATGTCTTCATTACAAATTAGAAAACCAGTAGAATCAACTTCATTTTCTTCATTAAGGATTGCAGCAATAATAGCATTATCTTCTTCTTCATCAGATGGAAACACAAGGACCTGGATTAGGTCAAGAGTAACAGGCTGGGAAGGCACATGGTGAATGTTTTCTTCCCGCACAAGCTTCTCCAAGGGACTTTGATGAGAGCCTTGCCCTTTTGTAGGAGAATTTGGAGGTGCCACCGAATCCTCCCCCACAATTTTGATATAGGGAAAATTAGCTTCAAAGTTTGAATTAAAATTGACAGGGAAGGTGGTTTAGGTTGTAGCCCAACTCGAGAATGTTTACCAAAGCCCTTATTTTTTTTGGTTTCCTAGATGCCCTACGTTTAGGTATAACCTTAAACCATCCTCCGGCTTCTTCTTCCATCACCGCCTTTCCATTAGAAGAAGCAGTAGTTTCAAGTGAACTAGCCTGAAGCCTTTGGACAACAAGTCTAGGGTTGGGACTTTCTTTTGGGGACATGCAACATGGGAATGGTCATTAGCACAACAGATAAGACACACTTCATACACAGTCTCATAAGAGAGAGAAAACAGGATCTCTACCATTAACATTAAGGGTAAGAGACCCAGGGATATGCTTAGTTATATCCAGATTGAGACAAACCCTAGCAAAAAAAAAGCTCCCTTATTAATTTTTTAAGGGTTTTGGGTGAATTCACATATACGAAAGACTGGGCGTATATGAGCCATAATTTAAGTAAGGGTTTTAATTTTCCAAAGATCAGTGGGAAGGTAATTAATACGAATCCATTTATCAACAGCAGTAATATTAGTGGACATAGAATCAAATAAGGGCTCCCATGGGCGAAGAACAAGTTAAGGCCTTACCAGGGTCTCTCCTAGCTTCCTGATACATGGGAGCTATGGGTCAAAGCTTATAATAGATTCAAGAATGTCACGTCAACTTCTAGCCTCAATATCTTCTGAACTACTCAATATTTCGAAGAGGAGTCAATTGGAAAGTAAAGTTCATGATCTAAGCTTTCCGATAAGTGGTCATATGTCTTAAATGGTTAAGTACGTCACGAAGGAGATATGCATGTTTTAAGTTGAGCTGTCCAGTTTCTACGCGGGTACACGAGGATGACCGAATTTTCTATATTCTCCAAGCCATGCACGTCCAAGGAAGTTTTTGGTAGATGATAATATTATTATTTAGTTGCCTAATAATAAAGGAGTCTAAAAGATTTCCAAGTGTTTGTCAAAATAAGTAGGAAAGTTCCTAATTTGTGAATCGGAATTAATGAAAGTTTCATTATCGATTCTTACCTTAATCCTTAGAGTCTAGATGTGTCTAGTTAGTATAAATAGAGAGTCTTATTGTATTTTTTTTTCAGATTATACAAGTTTAGGCATTAATATCGAAGAGTTGAAGGGAGTTTCCTTCAAAATCTTGGCCTTGCGAGGTATTCTTTTGGTTTGTGCCTTGTTTCTTTGTGATCTTGGTGCTTGCCCTTTGTTTGTGCTTTGTTTCTTTGTGATCTTAGTACAAATTAGTCTTAGTCGAGTATTCTTCCGAGGATTCTAGGCTAATTCATATCCTTTATTTTCTGTTTTAATTCCGATGCGTCATAAATTCAAAAACACATAAAAATTAGAGTAAGTTTTACATCACTTCCAAACAATCTGCTTGGCTTCTTTTGTGTCGAACGTGATAAGAAACCAATCATTGCCTACAGGACTGAAAATCACTGCAACATCACCAATGTAAGGTTTCCAGTCGATGAGGAGGCGACTTTCAATCTGACCGGGAGAAACAGTCTCCCCCCAAATACGCCCATGCAGCTGGACCGCAACAAATTCTTCAGAAAACTCCTCATTGGAGGAGATGCTTATGATTGGGGCATCTCTAGTTGGATCTGAAAGGTCAATTGAGATATTGTGACCTGAGTCTCCAACAGAGGTACCGGAAAAAGTATGGAAAAATTTACCTCCTTCCAGAGATTCGGGGTTTGCTCCTGTGGCGATTGAAGGATTGGGATTGGGTTGAGATCTAGTTCCATCATCACCTCCAAATTCATTATTGACGTTTGCATGGTCGGCAACATGAAAACTAGAGGGATGGATAGAGCTTGAGAGTATCTCGGCATAAGAAAGAGACGTTGGTTTCGACATTAACTAAACGACAAGGAAGATAAAACACCAGAGATTTTTATGGGAGAGAAAGAGATTGTTGAGGTTGGTTTGGTGAGAAAAGCATAGTTGAAGGAGCCAATTTATAGGAGAGGAATTGAAAGACCAATCTTTGACTGAGAAATGCGCAGAAGGGTAAACAGTACCTGAACAATAAACCATGCAAGGAATTTGCAGAGCCCTATTGCCACCTTGAAAAAAGATAGATTTAGTTTTCGGAAAATCCTTGGAATGACATAACACGTTGCAGTGAGAGGCATGCAAATTAAGTTTAACACGTAATCCCAGTGAGAGGCATGCAGGGTTTTAATAAGAATAAAAGACCCAATAACCTTATAACTCCCCTCTAACAGGCTAATTAAAAAGACGTTAACCGCTTCAATTCCACGCCAAGCCCAATAGAAGGCTCTTGAAGCAAAAGCTAGGATTATAGTAGGTGTAATTATTACTGGATAGACCCAGGAAGATAGAAATTGCTTAATTGAATTACGAGGCAAATGGTAATGACCAAGATCTTGAAAGGCCAAAAACAAGAGACAACATCTTAAATGTTGTATGCAATCCACAATAATAGTGGATATTAGGGAAGTTCAACGAAAAATCTGGGATCTGGATTGATTGTTAGAGGTTGAAGGAGGATCAGGTGGACGAAGGTTATGAACAATCTGAAGAGGCATTTCTCTCTCTTCATTAGAGTTTCTGTCACTACACCTCTGCTTATGTTTTTTTTTTTTTTGAAATAAACTAGTCGTATTCATCAAGCTAAGCAAACCCGGCTATAAAGTGCGAGGCCTCGATATCCAGTACATCACTAGGACCAGTATCGACCCAGACACTAGTCCAGTAATCAACCGGCTCCTTATGCGCTAGTACATAAGCGGCTTTATTTCCACTCCTCCGAATGTGACTAAAGAAACATGATTTAAACCTACTCGAAATATTAAAAACATCTTTAACCATAAGCCCAAAATAACAAGAAGACGAAAAACTAGTCCTAAGTGCCGAAATAAGTTGCAGCGAATCGGATTCGAGCACCACCTCCTCCTCCCCTTGCTGCCACGCCATTTGGAGACCTAGCAAGGCCGCCTTCGCTTCCACCACGCACGGCTCCCAACAATCTTTAACCTGCTTACAAGCTACGCGTCTCACCTCGCCGTCACAGTCCCGTATCACAACCCCCATACCCGAACCCCGGCTGCCCAAAGTAGCTCCGTCCACATTGATTTTGACAAAACCCCTTTCCGGCGGTCGCCAAACTCCTCCCCACAGTGGTCCCCGGCTCATTCTTCACCACCCGTCTCGCCTCCCTCGCATCCCAATACGATTGGAAGAAACTCATGGCTCGGCTCTTAATAGTTTCAACATCCACCATCTCGCCCCCATGAACCACTTCATTCCTCGCATTCCACACAGCCCACGCCAACACTACCATCTGCTCTATGGTATTTTCCAGTTCTCCCGTCGCCTCCATCTCCAGCCACTTTTCCATACGATCTCGTCCCGACCTGCACTCACCCCACGCCTCCGTATCCACTCCCATATCCTCCCACACCCTTGAAACTGCCGGACACGACGAAATAGCATGAACATCATCCTCCCCGACTAGCCCACAAGGTGGACACTGAATATCAACCTCGGGAATTCGTCGCTGGGTGTTCATCTTCGAAGGGATCGCCCCTCTACATAAGCGCCATATAAAGGTTCTAACCTTCGGTGGGACCTCCAAACTCCACAGCCTCGACCAAAACTTCTCACCACTCCTCCCCGAACTACTCCCTACCCCACCTCCTTCTAACGCCAATCTGTGTCGAGCAAAATGGTATCCGGTCTTCACCGTATACTCAGCTTTCTCGCTATAGTGCCACCTTTGCTTATGTTTACTACAAACTAATCATAAACATTTTTTTATGGCAGATTTAATGAAAATAACCCAACGTTTGCAACATCTTCATGGAATAACCCAACCTTTTCACTTTAACAAAAATAACCCGACGTTTTACATCACGTCACACTAATATCCCAAATTTGCTAAAGTAGAAATTTCTCGCATTCCGAATCTCAAGGGGCAAGATAAAAAAGGAAAAAAATTAAAGCATATTGCATGAATTTATGTGATTCTTTCCTTAACAATTTTTTCTCTTCTATTTTACCCAATTTTATAAGTAATTTATAATAATTACCTTCCCCTTATTCTGTAGAATACGTCTATTCAACCTCAATCGAAATGAACTTATATCAAAATCATGCCTCTAAATAAAAAACCTACTCCCTCCATTCATATCCAACCTTCCTGTTGTTGAAGGCTGATTGAGAGGCCATATTGAGAACCATTTTTAGACCAAATAATATAAACACTTGCCATAAAACTAGATGGTATTGGGAGATTGCATTGCAGAATGAAGTATGTGCTACTTTTTATACCAAATTAAGTATTCATTTGGTCTAAAAATTGTTCACAATATGGTCTCAGAGTCAACCTGAAAAAA
>JBBYHQ010266274.1:0-22369 GCA_038382645.1 Spergularia azorica
CAAATATATTATAATAGAATTAAAAGTTTGTTTTCTTTACATTCATAAGTAGAGTTATGTAGAATAAGAGACTAATTAGATTTCATAATGTAATTTGTATATTAGCGTGATGCATCAATTTGACATGTTTTTATTGACTATCAAAATCAGTCCACTCATTTCAGTTATGAAATTAATAATATACTCACGGATTTAGAGTTTAGAAATAAATAAGGTTAGAGAAAATAGAGTTAACACTTAAACGAGTTAAGGGCGTTACGTAGACGAGTTCACGTGCATAAAACTGAGTAAAATATTAGAGTGGATGCCACTTGGAAAATTTGACGGGTCTAGGGGTATCAGTTAGCGAGGGAGGTCAGATAAAGGAGTCGCAGGGGATTGGGCGGTTAACTTGAACATTTGATCAATAGCGATGGATATAACCAAAATAATTGTTGGTTGGTAAGAGTTTTAGTTAGGAAAGGGGTGGGAATAGGGTAATAATGATGTTGATGATAGGATGATGGTTTTCTATTAGAGGTGCGTGTAAAGGATGAGGTGCGAATAAGATAGTTGTCATGGTGAAAAGAATTGTTAAATACTAGAGTCGGTGTGTAATTGTGGCGATGAAGTTTGGGATAGTTAGGTTGGAGGGTCGAGCAATTCAAGTAAGTCAAAGGGGGACGAGGCTTTGGATGGGCAGGGTTCCAACTACGATTTAATTTGGAAACCACGCAACCTCTGTGTGATTTCCAAATTTTACATGATACCTACTTTTTTTTATACAGTTGATCAACTTTTAAATTCTAGATTAGTTTTAAAAATGTTTGTTTGTTACTTTCAATTATCATATATGGAGTATGTTATAATCACAACAAATTTTCTGTTTATGTTTTTCAATATTAAGGTATACGATCCTTAAGGTTTTTTCAATATAATCAAAGTTTTTTTTTTTTTTTTTTGGTACATAGGAGCAGCTACTGCTGCGGGGGTGGGGATATGAGGATTTGAACCCGGGACATCCCCAAGACAGATTGGTTTCCTAACCACTAGGTCAACCTTGATCCTCTCAATATATTCAAAGTAATAACATGTTACATGATTGATATAAACATTTTAATTCTCGTGCTTTTGCACGGGCCAAAATACTAGTTCTAATTTAATTTAGTTAGTATGGAGTATGCAACAAATTCATTTGGTACGTACCCTTCTATTGTCCTAAAAATATCCACACATACATGATACATGTGCACTTATTCCGTTCTTCGTCTTCGGCAAAAATACATGTAGAACCAAACAACGCATGCACAATCATATTTACTTGTTTATTTCACCTACTAATAATCCAAGCCTTTTCTACCCTATTTCTGCTATATAAAGGGGACTCATGGGAAGACTAAAATATCATCGAAGAACAAATTCTTCCTCTCTTCCTCCCATTTAAACTATAAGTAGTACTCGTACAATAATACGAATATATATATTTTTTAAGCTACATTTTGGTATGGCTTCTCTTGGTAAAGTTCCAAATGTTACTGTCACGTTGCTGTTCGCGGCATTGTTGTTGTTTAGCCTACATTATCCCACAGGTATCTCTCTTTTTTACAGTAAGGGACGGAAATTCGAACACTGTACTTTGTTAGTTGTTTTAAGTAATTGTTGTTTTAATTTAATACGATAGTGAAACTTTTGGTGTAATTATTTAATTGCGCAGGAGCACAGCTACTTGGAGTGAGCTATGGAAAGTTCGGTAACAACTTACCGTCACCGCAACAAGTAGTGAACCTTTACACATCTAATGGCATACAACTAATGCGGATCTACTCCCCTGACCAGGAAGTTCTCCAAGCACTGCCTGATCCTCGGCATACAACAAGTCAAAAGCGAATCAATGGATTCAGACCAACGTTGTTCCATATGCATGCTACATTCGTTACATTGTCGTAGGAAACGAAGTACTACAATCTGATCGACAATACGTTGGACCTGCGATACAAAATGTCCAAACTGCCCTTAATGCGGCCAACTTACAAGATCAAATGAAAGTCACCACGTCAATTGGGTCGGACTTGATAAAAAACTCTTACCCGCCTTCTCAAGGCGAATTTACTGATTTACCCTTTATGACCCCTATAGTAAATATCCTGAATTCCATTGATTCACCTTTGCTGGTTAATATTTACCCTTATTTTAGCTCTGATAATAATCAGCTAGACTATCTTTTGTTTACATCCCCTGACACTGTGGTAACGGACAAATACAACGGCCTAGAATACCAGAACCTGTTTGATGCCCTAGTGGATGCAGTGTACGCGGCCATATCTAAGGTCAGTGACCAGATGGACACGACTATGGCGAACTCCCGCGCACCACAAACCAAGATTGTTGTGTCTGAGAGCGGGTGGCCATCAGCTGGTGGTCGACCTCATCATCATAATGCTGCTGGCATGTATGAATTAGACGGTAACCCTGGTAACACTGACACTGATGTTGCGACAGTGGCAATTGCTGGGACTTACTACAGGAATTTGATCAGTCATGTGCAGCAGCAGTGTGGGACTCCTCTGGTACCAGATGAACCATTAGAAGTTTACTTGTTTGCTATGTTTGATGAAAATCAGAAGCCAGGGAATGCCACTGAGCAGCATTTCGAACTTTTTACACCTACTCAGCAACCCAAGTACGGCCAACTCGACTTCAGCAGTTGATTATGTTAACCTGCTAACTAAACGAGTTTAGTCATGAGCTGATTTACTATCCCTGTTTATATCCAATCTTCTTATAATTAATAATCTCTTTCGCCAAAAGGCAAGGCGAAGATTTTTGGATTTGAATGAAGGGAATACGTTACATATGTGTACCAAGGCCGACCATAAACAAATTGAATAAAACCATCTTGCTAGTATAACATGGTATTTCTTACGAGAAGTGTTTAAGGGAATTTAGCTGGCGCCTCTAAACTTCTGACAATTCAAGTTGGTACCCATTCTTGACAATTTTGTCCAGCTTTTGCCCCCAAAAGAAAAGAAATCGAATGCTCCGTAGCCAAACTAACATTATTCCGTTAATGTTCCGTTAGTAAGAAGTGAGAAATGAGAAGTAATCTATCGTATCCGTTCATCTCTTTTATTTATAGAAACAAAATTAGCATTTACAGTAGTATATAAGTTTAAGTTTACTTAGTATCCGTACTCCGAATTCAACAAGCTCATTTGTTATCAAGTGGCAAACCACAAATAATGGGGCAACGACTATTCTGTGCTCTCTTTGGCCACATGAATACAGAAGTAGCCTAGCAAGTAGGGCATTCAACGTCCCCTCAACTTGCCGCGCTCTTCATTTTTCCACTTTATTTATTTCATACGAACCAATAAAAATAATCTAAAGATCGATGCTAGAATTGTTTTCGAAAAGTTCTCTCTACTTATTAAAATAGATTATAGAGGATTAAGGTTGGTCTACTGTTTAGGAAATCAATCTGCCCGGGGGATGTCACGGGTTCAAATCCTCATATCCCCACCCCCCGCAGCAGTAGCTGCTCCTATGTACCAAAAAAAAAAAAAGATTATAGTACATCATTAGTAGCAACTTTACTCCTATAAGTTATATGGAGTATCTATGTTTCTCTAGTGTAGGACTGAACTTTACTTTATTTGTAATAGAGTATAATTTTCCGTAGTTAGCTTTAATTAGTCGAGAATTGCTACATATAACACCGTAACGATGCACAAACGCTGTACAAGCTAAGTACCACAAACGAACATATAGAATTGATCCTATTGTCCTCAAAATATCCGCACATACATGTGGACTTATTCCATTCTTCGTCTTCGGCAAATTAAATAGGGGCAATAATAATGCCTTCGATCACATAAAGTCATGAACAAACATACATGCATGTAGAAAATAACAAAGCACAATCATATTTAGTTTACTTATTTCTTCACCTACTAATCCAAATCTTTTCTACCCTATTTTCTGCTATATAAAGGGCACATATGGGTGGACGAAAATTTCATCGAACAATTTCCCCCTCTCTTCCTCTCAATGCAAAAATAAATAGAATAATACGATAATATAATATTTTTTAAACTCGATTTTTGGTATGACTTCTCTTGGTAAAGTTCCAAATGCTACTGTCACGTTACTGTTTGTGGCATTGTTGTTGTTTAGCCTACATCCCACAGGTATTTCTCCTTTTATAATATAAGGGGACGGAATTCGAATACTGAATTTATTATAATTAATTGTTGTTTTATTTTAGTACGATAGTGAAAGAACATATTGGGTTTGACCGTAACACACAAATTAATTGCGCAGGGGCACAGCTACTAGGAGTGAGTTATGGAAGGTTGGCTAACAACTTACCGTCACCGCAACAAGTAGTGAACCTTTACAAATCTAATGGCATACAACTGATGCGGATCTACTACCCTGACCAGACAGTTCTCCGAGCTCTGCCTAATTCCGGCATAAAACTCGTCCTCGGTGTCGCTAACAGCGACCTCCAGAGTATAGCTCTAGACCAGTCTTGCGCGAAAGCGAAGCAATGGATTCAGACCAACGTTGTTCCATATGCATCCTACATTCGTTACATTGTTGTAGGGAACGAAGTATTACAGTCTGATCGACAATATGTTGGACCTGCGTTGCAAAATGTCCAAACTGCCCTTAATGCCGCCAACTTACAAAATCAAATGAAGGTCACCACGTCAATTGGGTCGGACTTGATCAAGAACTCTTACCCGCCTTCTAATGGCGAATTTACTGATTTACCCTTCATGACCCCTATAGTAAATTTCCTGAATTCTAATGCTTCACCTTTGCTGGTTAATATTTACCCTTACTTTAGCCCTGATGTTAGCCTAGACTATCAATTGTTCACATCCCCTGGCACTGTGGTTAAGGACCCCAACGGGCTAGAATACCAGAACCTGTTTGACGCGCTGGTGGATGCAGTGTACGCGGCCATATCCAAGGTCAGTAATGAACAGATGGACACGACTATGGCAAACAACCCCCGCGCACCACAAACCAAGATTGTTGTGTCTGAGAGCGGGTGGCCATCAGCTGGTGGTCGACCTCGTAATGCTGTCATGGCTGAATTAGACGGTAACACTGATACCGCGACATTGGCTAATGCTGGGACTTACTACAGGAATTTGATCAGTCATGTGCAGGCGCAGTGTGGGACTCCTCTGGTACCAGGGCCGTTAGAGGTTTACTTATTTGCTATGTTTGATGAAAATCAGAAGGGAGGAGATGCCACTGAGCAGCATTTCGGACTTTACTCACCTAATCAGCAGGCCAAGTACGGCCAACTCAACTTCAGCAGTTGATGTTAACCTGCTAACACTAAAGGGGTTTAACGAACTGGCCTGGTTTGGTTCAGTCCCACTTTAGGCACGAGTATCATATACTCCGTCTATTCATATCCAATCTTCTTATGGATTCAAAATCTCTCTCACAAAAAGGTGAGCTCAAGAATATTGGACTGCAGCGAAGGGAATGTCTTATATATAAATATACTGTATACCAAGGCCGACCATAAACAAACTTAATAAACGGACCTTATTGAGTTACTGTATTAGGAATCACTTGTTCGATTCCGGCCAAGTTTTGCTATCTATGAACCAGCATACATATAAATTGCCTGGTTTGTAATTTCTTATAAGGAATAGTACTTAATACAAAGGTGAAGATCATCATTCCTAAGAGAAGTTTCTGTGTTCATCTAATCATCAAAATTGCATTATTCGTAGCAATTTATCACAAGTGTCAATAAAGTACTGTACTTCTAAGGCTTAACTTCAAAACGGATGTTTTTTTTATGTTTGCACCATCTCGTTGAGTCTAGACTCGAGTCAGGGAGAACCACGACTACAAAGCTCTACCCCCATGAGCTATGTTACTCAGACTCGGGTACGGGTGTCGGGTACTGGTACGGATCCAAGTGTCGGACTCGTCTATTTTATGAGAAAACCGCTTGTTTTTGGCCTAATATGAAGGATCCAAGTGTCATACCCATGTCCGAGTGTCGAGTGTCCGACACGGGTACGTGAGGTCAAATGAAGAGTCGGAGTAACATAGCCCATGAGTCTTGAAGAATTAAGTTTTAAGCAGCTTGTTAATGAAGCAAACGGTTCTAGCTAGATGGCTAAATTTTGCCAAAGTTGAACTCTTCAAGAGCTGTATCATTAATTAGGTCACACATTTCCACACAATAACAGTCCAATGTGGACTTATTCTAAGGTACAAGTCCTAATTGTTTGGCACAATTTGTAAAATAATCTGTCAATGATTGGATTTTTGCTTAATTTGTCATTAATGTGGAAAATATCATCAAATTCTTTAAAGAGATTGAGTAATTGACCAGGCGGCTAAATGTTGCTAATGTTTGAAGTTTCTATATACACACTAACATGGCTTAGCAGTTCAATACGTCTATATATATAACAGGGGAGTTGGATGCACTTCATACCTATCGAAAAAGCCGAGAGCGAGCTGATTTTCGCAATGAGTACCCCAAGCAAGCGTCCCATGGCCACCATTATTCCACTGCTGTTCATAGGAATGTTATTTCTTACCCTGCATCCAACAGGTATACCGCCATAAACGCCTTTAGTAAGATCGTTACAGCCCTTACAGGCATCCTGCACATAAAATGGCACCATTATTTCATTAGTTTCCAGATTAATATTGCTACATAGTTATAAGAGTTACGAAAATCAGGAGTGTTAATTTCAATCTCATGCGCGAATTTGTAATTTTTTATAAGCTCATATTATTGTGTATATTATCATGTAGATGCACAGATTGGGGTCTGCTATGGAAGGACAGGCGATAACTTACCTTCAGAGCAAGACGTGGTGAGCCTGTACAAATCCAACGGAATCAAAGCAATGAGACTGTACGATCCGGATCAAGCGGCCCTCCAAGCCCTACAAGGATCAGGCATCAACATCATCCTTGACGTCCCCAACGACAGCCTTCAATCTGTGGGTTCTGATCCCTCAGCTGCAATGCAGTGGGTACAGACTAACGTAGTACCCTACGCATCCTTCATTCGTTACATAGCAGTAGGGAACGAAGTCCATCCAACTGACGCACTGGCATCATCTGTTCAACCAGCCCTGCAGAATGTCCTTAATGCCCTGAATTCAGCAAACTTAAGGGGACAGATTAAGGTAACCACTGCCATAGACACAACCTTAATCACAAATTCATTCCCGCCTTCTGATGGTGTTTTCAGTGACACATCATACATTACCCCAATAATCAACTTCCTTACTAGCAATGGATCACCTTTGCTGGTCAATGTTTACCCTTACTTTGCCTATACTGGTAATGAGCAAAGCATTAGTTTAGAGTATGCATTATTTACTGCCCCTGGGACTGTAGTTACTGACGGTAACAATGGGTTGCAATACCAAAATCTGTTTGATGCATTATTGGATGCTGTATATGCGGCCTTAGCAAGGGTTGGTGCACCAAACACGGCCATTGTCGTGTCTGAGAGTGGCTGGCCATCGGAGGGAGGAGATGCCGCGAGTGTGGATAATGCTGGGACTTACTACAAGAACTTGATCAATCATGTGCAACAGGGGACTCCACTCAAATCAGGGCAGGCGATAGAAACTTACTTGTTTGAAATGTTCGATGAGGATAACAAACAAGGCGCGGCCACTGAGCAGCATTTCGGCCTATTCACCCCTGATCAGCAACCGAAGTACGGCCAACTCAACTTCAATTGATTCTGCATGAATGGTTATAATAAGAAATGGGTATCCGAACATGTATATGATAAAAACATTGATATTCATGTAATAATGTACTACATAATAAGACTGGCCTCCCAGTAAGTAATAATTATTGTACATCGAGTAATAGTTCGTCATTTGCCTATGTTACTATCATCAATCTCACCTCATATAAAGTTTAACGATATTTTTCAAGTATTATTTGCTAAATACGCGGATAAACAACACTTCACTTCACTTAGTTTCCGGAGATTTCATTAAATCTTATTCAATAAGAATTTCGACTTGCTCAATGAAGAAAGATACTGTCACTGATACAACATTGTAACATCAAGTTTTATAATACAGAGTAATCATAAAGAAAATTCCCTCAGACACCAACTTTAATCAAAGATCCATCCCCAGAAAACTATGATCAACTAAAGAAAAAGTTGAGGGCTTGAGTTTACGAAAACACTGGTTCAGAGCATCCTTCCTTTCTTTACAAGATACCTCCTAATTCAAGCATTTCTATAATTAATCAAGTCAGCAAATCGCTAGCTCAACATCACCATTTACCAGCATTATGGCTCAATTTTTTTGCATTTCAATCCTTGAAGATGATAGTATGGCTAAGATGGTGAGTCCTATTAGCTAGCTTCTAGTCTTACTAGCTTCTCAAGGAAGTATTCGAATAATGTGCTGTTCTTAGTTAGCTTAGATGGTAAAGTCATACTCAAGGCTCGAGGATAACCCATCAGCATCAAAAATTGCCCTTATGGCTCCCTTCACACCAAATCATCAAAATGGCCGAAAATGTCTCCTACTTTTCAGCCATAATACATGTATGGAGACACAATTTCATTGATCAAAAGAAAAGTGAGGCGGCTATATTAGTACTTTCTTTGCTCTTTTCTTTCTCTTGCAGGAATGGCCGATTGGTTATTCTTAACAGTGGATGAAGCCCAAAGTAGAGACTCCGTTACACTGTTACGATTAATTTTTGCTTTGACCGACTTTTAAATTACACATCGACTCGACCAATCAGATCATCAATGATCTTATAATTCAAAACCTTATTCATCATATTCCATAGCACCCAAGCATTCTCCCAAATGCTCGAGAGCCTAACAAGCAGGACTCTGAAAAGTCATGGTCAGTTAACAGGTCAATCAAAATACCAAAGTCAAGATATTCAATTCTATACATGATTGTATATGATGATCTAGACTTAGAATGAGTGTATTGGACCCGCTATTAGACTCCCTCAAGAGCAAGCCACATTAGTTTATTCTATTCCTATATTCCGTAATCTTATGGACTTTGACTACCTGAAATTGATATAGATGACCAATACTCTTTCTGTAAAATTGTTTGTCACCAAAAAAGACAATTTCTAGTCCTAGCGTACACCTAACAAATGAAGAATTTTAACCTAAAAATCGACAATATTTGACCTATTGGCCTAATGTAAGCTAGACTTTTCATTCAAGTACTGTAACTAATGGAGCGTGTCAAGCAGTCATACTCAAACATTTGGATAATCATATCAGGAAAAGAAATTGCCAGAAGGTAGTGTACACCTTTCAGCTTTGAAGAACAAGCTTCAAGGTTTTGACCTCTTATATTTCTATATAAACAGGCAGTTGTATAAGATCATAAATTCAACAAAAGCAATTTTAGAAATCACGTAATGGCACTGATGAGCAAACCGTCTTTTGTTGCTACTCTGCTACTTGGTGCATTGTTATTGCCTAGTCTTCTCTTAACAGGTAAAACGTAGGCAATTATCAATTTATCATTGCCAACACAAGTGTGTAAATCCCCAAGAAAAGAGTCGTTCATGCATTCATATTGAACTACTATAAGGCAATTTATGTTGGCATATCGTTAAACGTGTTTCACTACTTCTATATACTTGTTCGCTCCTTACCTTTAACTTTCTATTGCTTACGTAGTTATGTATGACGGTTTCTGAGGATGATTCATATTAGGCAAACCATGTTTTGTATCATTGTATGAGATGACTTGACAGTTATCCTCATAACATCAAATCCAATCATTTTAAACCTCAAAAAATAAAAGTGAAGATTAAGGTGACATTGCGTCTTATGCAAGAAATTGAATAATAGAAAAAGTGAACATTAGAGGAATGAAACTTACATTGATTTGCCTGTTGTGATGCAGAAGCACAAATTGGGGTGTGCTATGGAAGGAACGGCAACAACTTGCCTTCTGCTCAAGACGTGGTAAATCTGTACAAATCAAGGGGGATAGCAAGGATGAGACTTTACGAACCTGATCAAAACACCCTCCAGGCGCTTAGAGGATCAGGCATCGGTCTCATACTTGACGTCCCTAGAAACAGCCTCAAGTCATTTGGGTCTGATGCTTCAGCTGCAAACCGCTGGGTGCAAAGCAATGTTGTACCCTATGCTTCTAACGTCAACTTCCGATATATTGCAGTAGGAAATGAGATTCAGCCATCAGATTCCGAAGCAGGGTCTATCCTTCCAGCAATGCAAAACATTCAGAGAGCCCTCCAGTCTGCCAACTTAGCAGGCAAGATCAAAGTCTCAACAGCAATTGACTCCGGCCTCATAGCCAGCTCATTCCCACCATCCAACGGCGTTTTCAGTAATGCAGCATATATGAATCCCATCATAAACTTCCTCAAAAGTAACGGATCTCCTTTGCTAGCAAATATATACCCATATTTTTCCTTCACTGGTAACCCGGGTATCCAACTGAACTATGCTCTCTTCACTGCCCCCGGGACAGTGGTTACAGACTCCAACAACGGGTTACAGTATCAGAATCTCTTTGACGCTTTGGTTGATGCTGTGTACGCTGCTCTTGCAAGGGCAGGAGCCCCACAAATGGCAATTGTCGTATCAGAAAGTGGTTGGCCTTCAGCTGGTGGTAATGCTGCAACAGCTAATAATGCGGGGACTTACTACAAGAATTTGATTAACCATGTGAAGCAGGGAACCCCAAGGAAACGCGGACAGGCTATTGAAACATATTTGTTCGCCATGTTTGATGAGAACAACAAGGCTGCTGGAGTAGAACAGCACTTTGGGCTTTTCACACCAAATAAACAGCCAAAGTACCAACTCAATTTTAGTTAAAGAAGAGGACTAGCCGATCTGTATGAAACGGCCAAGATTCTTCAAGTATGTTATCTTCAGAGAAACGGGCAAAACATACATGTATAGCATGAGTATCTCATGTAATAAAGCTTGTTCCTTTTTCATAATCTACGTCGCTGTATTTTTAGTAATATAAAAAATAATAACCAATGTGGTGTGTTTGTACATGTCAAAAACTTCATGCCAATACTTTCTTTCATGGAAAATTTATTTGATAAAATTTATAATGTGGAACTAATAATTCAAAAAACCAAAAAATTTCACCATGGGCACAAAAAATTTCAAAAATTTCACAGAAACTTACTCTTTCTACGATTTTGAGGAATTGTGAGGCTACCTGGGAAGAGGCTGCAGGTAAATGATCCTCCATACAAACTTCAGCAGAGTAAAGACATGAGTTTGTCCAGACAAAAATTGTTTCAACCACATATCCTACAGCTTAACCAACGTCGGGTGAAGTCAAAATTACTTCCTTAATAAGCCAAAACAATTGATTTCCACAGCAGAGCAAAACAAGACCTAATCCAGTTCAGCATCAATGGCAAACCAAGGATGAAAACAATCTTCAATCTTCTGCCTGAATAATAAGACAGCATGACAAGCAGGTTGGTATAGAACCAAAATGTTATGGTTCAGGTATAAGAATCCAAAGCTAGTTAAACAAGCTGGATTGAAAAGGATACCTGCCCAGGAGCAAATCCATACATTGCGCATGCCTACGATCTCAGGCTCCAGTTTATAAGAAGCTCTGGATTCACGCCCTGACTGTTGAAGAGCATGGCGTTGATTAAGTACTCAAATGAAATACAAGCATACTTCAGTTCAACTCACATTATGTTCAGCAAGAAATAGCGGAGGCACACTTCTCAAGTACACAACTTTCTTCAATTTGGCAACTAATAATCACCAGTAATCTTTACATGTGCAGAAACCATCTTTGAAGGAGTGAAATCGGCTTCTGTCCCTAATCACAATTTCCAGAGAATAGACCTTTGAGACTAATTTCATCACTGTGTGGCAATCACGGCAGATCCTCAGATTCTTCACTACCCTTATAACACGTTCTTCAGACAATTGAAGCATGCCAAACGCAACAGCAAGCTTCTCACTATGCCTACACACTGAATACTCTTTTTCCTCGCCTTCCAGATCATACAAAACATTCTCAGTCTGGGGAACATAACCACCTTCAACTCTAATCCTGAGCATTATTTCCTTAAGCTTCTGATAAGCTTGTTCGCTTATCTCATCCCGCTCACCACCTGCTACAAAGGTATACATAATCTTGTCAACCTCAATCATACTCCAACCAGGCTTTTTCTTGACCCCTAGACTGCTGATTGATCGTCTCACAGCAGCTGCGTCTTTCCATTTCCCCTTAGTCGCATAGATGTTTGCCATCAAAATGTGGTCACCAGAATCTCTAGGTTCAATTTCAGAAATCCTGAGTTTTACTTCCTCAGCCATATCAACATTACCATGAATACTGCACGCCCCCAGAAGAATTCGCCAGAGAGTGGTACAGTCTTTCAATGGCAATCGGCTAACAAAATTGTACGCTTTCTGCAACAGACCCGCCCTTCCATACAAATCGACTATGCAGCCATAATGCTCAATTGAAGATTGAATACCATAAACATCTGTCATCTTGTAGAAATAATCACAACCTCGTTCAACAAAACCAGCATGACTACAAGAATAAAGAACAGAAACAAATGTGGCTGCATCAGGAAGTACTCCGCAATTTTCCATCTCATGGAAAAGCAGAGTTGCTTCCTCGCCATATCCATGCATAGCGAGGCCTGAAATCATTGAAGTCCAGGAAACCACGCAACTCTTCTCCGGCAATCTATCAAACACCAACTTAGCCATACCTAAGTTCCCACATTTAGCGTAAGCATCAAGAAGCGCATTGCTCACAGAAACAACTGAATCAAACCCGGCCTTCTCCACAAAACCATGCAAAATTCTACAATTCTGAAAGGCCCCAGCTTGAGCACAACAAGATAAAACACTTGTCAAGCTCACCTCATTTGGAATCAAACCCAATTTCCTAAACTCCCTAAACATACCAAATGCTTCATCAAAATCCCCACTTTGAACAAACCCGTAAATCATCGTACTCCACGAAACATCATCCTTAACAGGCATCTTTGCAAACAACTCCTTAGCAAGCTCAATCTCACCAGCCTTAACATATCTTGCCAACATCACATTCCACGACGTCGAATCACAAACCGGCATTTGACTAAACACTTCCTCCCCCATCCTCAAATCGCCACACCGAAAACAAGCAGTCATTAAAGCATTCCAAGCAACCACATTTCTCTCAGACATTTCATCGAACACCTTCCTTGCATACTCAATTCTCCCACATTCGCCATACAAACTAGTCAATGTCGTCCCAACAAAAACATGGGTATTCAACCCAAAGATGATAGCTTGACAATGAAGCTGAATCCCAGCTTCCAAACTCCTCAAGTTAGCCGCACCTTTGCTCGCAAAGGCGAAAGAAAAACTATCCGGCCGTATCGATTTTCGACGCATTTCAATGAATGTAAAGATTGAATCTTCCGGAACAAGCGACTCTGAAAACCCACGAATGAGCGCATTATACATGAATGAATCAGGAGATTTGACATTCGAGAGAAATTTATAAGCGTAATTAATTGAATTTGGGATCAAAATTGAGCAATTTAGGATGAATTTTCCGGAAATTAGAGGGTTATTTTCGAACCCAGATGTGCAAATTATAGCTTGAATTCGTTTGATTTCTCTCAAATTTTTGCAATTTTGCAGGAGAGAAATGCAGAGTTTTTCAGTGTAAAAATTGATCATTTGATCTTGGCGCGAATATTATGTTCAATTTTAGTACCTTTATAATTACGCTACTAGCCTTAGTAGGTTGGGACGTGAGACAAATCGGTTAATCAAAAGTCGAGCTAGAATTGCACGGAGGTAGCTAATATTATGTGCGTGTTTCGAGATTGGCTAAGGTGACTCAATTGGGTTAGGTTTGGTGGTAGTAGTAGCAACTAAATTGTCCGGCTTAAAACGAGTTTTGCACTTTTAAGTGAGTCAGTCTATATCTCAAACGTGTTAACGAATATACTAGTGAGAAACTAGTTGGACGTGAAACATAAAGATTTTAGCTTTTCTATCAATAAGTAGTCATAACTCATAAGATTGATTTGAAAAGCCTAGCACAATTTGATTCATGAGTAATGACTTACATATAGACCAAGCAGACACTAGATAATTCTACGACTACATAATTTGATCGACAATACTACAGATTATGAATGAATCGACGACTAATTTCACGACTAGGAAGTCTAGGATACTCCGACGATCATCTCAAGAGTCATCGTGAATTTCGATAGACAATACTACATATTATGTATGAATCGACTACTAAATTTTACGACTAGGAAGTCTAGGATACTCGGACGGTCATCTGATAGACGAGTTGTCGTACATTTCGATCACATTTTGTTGAATTCTTCCTTAAGCTTGTTGAAATCCTGAGTGAGGCCAGTAAATGTCTCAAGTTTCAGGTCATCCCCTTCTTTCATGTTGGTCTGCAAATCCTGTTTTATGTCTTGAATTTGAGTCTTGAGTTCTTCGATCCTCTGTGTTCTTTCATTATGCACTTTCCGCAACATTCCCAACTTTGCAAACAACAAAATAAAACAGGCTAATCAAAACATTTTGCGAATTATCAAAACATTTTGCAAATATTGTAGATTTTCCTACGCGTTTGGTTTGATTATATGAGATAGTCGGAGAAATGCAAACCAAGCATTAACGTATATATGAAGAAATCATTCATAACTCGATTATGATGCATAATCAGACCTGCATTATGTGAAGGCATTTCAAACTCCATGGCTTGTCTTCTGATCTACAAAGAGGAAAAAAATGAAACAATTAGTAACTCAAGAGTATATGCATGTACATGTTAATTTAACAAAATTGCAATAGTACCTCGATTATTAAGCTGATTATTTCTCTGCTATAATGAAGACGAAATTACAAGCACCGTACACATACATAGCATATATGACGAGCAATAATGATATTGAAAATTTAAGTTCTCACAATGAAAAATGAGATAATGTCATCTGATGATATTTTGATTCTATGGCGAGAGTTTTGTTTCGAGCTATTTAAAGGAATCAAGTAATCAAATGTTTTGTAGTAACTATAGCATGCAAATTGAGATGTTATACAGTATGTTACATGCCTTATTTGTTGTCTCTAGTGTTGGTAGTACTTGCTTGATCATGCAAATTTGCAGAGAAATAACACAACATTGACATGTGAAACAACTCTTTGATCACTACTACACTGAAATTCATTCAAGTAAAACTGTAAAAGTGAGTAGTTATTAGGTGTTTTGTCGCATTATGTAAAATAGGAGTAGTGTTGGTCAAACTTTTTGGTCTTTTGCTAAATTTCAATGACAGATTTTATTGAATTTTATGTACTAATTCAACTATAATTGAGCCTTGATTCATACGGAATGCATGAAATTGAAACTCTGATGAACTTGCAATCGAAATGGAGTATTGTAGTCTATCAACAAATCCTTCATTTAAAGCATGCAAGAATTCCGTTGATCACCATGCAACAATCTTTTACTGGCTTTTTGTGTATTCCGGAAATGTAATTACGGATCGGAGTCAAAGATTGACGTTTCAACTTTCAAGAGCAACAACAATCATAGCTACGTACTAAAGGAGTGAAGCTGCAGGCATACATTATTATCACTTGTGTACTCGCACTACTTAAATTACAAATATTACGTTGAAAAGTAAAAGATCGACAAAACGACATAAAATGAGATAGATAGACAACAAACCTAGTTCGTTGTATGTGACTTGATAACGTCGATCAGTCCTTTTGCATGCAACGATTAATGGACCAATTTCCAACCTATATAACAACTTGTGTAAGCAATCTGAACATGCACCATGATCAATACTTTTGAATGGCTTATATAAGAAGCTAATAACAACAAGTTGAAGTAGGACAATAAGACTAGCTAGTAAAGTGGAGTCTGCACTCTGCAGCATGACTACGTTGGAGCACCAAGACAAACACGAGTTAGGGTTCTAGGAACAGAAGAATCTATGCTACAGATGGAAAATAAAATCAAATTGGGCAGAAATTATGGGTGCACGAAAATGTGTACGAGTATATGTGAATTGTGACGTTGTTTTTCTCGTCTTGACCTTCCTGTCTCAAATAGTCCCATCAGAATCAGAATAATAAGGGCATGATGCCCCCATGTGAACTCCTCACCCTCCATAATTTTGGAAAAATACTTGTACATGATCACTCTTTTGATCTACTCTTGCGATCTTGCCTTCACATTTTTGCCTTGCCCTAGTTTTTCTCCTAGTCGTAGGGATGTGATATCGTTCACTCAAATGGTACTGATTTCGATTGATCACTATCTAAGATAGAGATCGTGATCAAACGTTCGATTATGTTGAGAAATGGCTAGACTATGTAGCTAGGTGGTGTGGAAATGATGAGTATGCCGTGTTCTACTATTTTCACTTATGCAATTGAAGTTTGATATCTCCCTCACCAATTAGTTTAGAGCACAAAACTTGTCAAAAGTGATAATATGGTGAATCTCTCTTGTGTACTATAGCGTACAGGCAAATAATAGCTCGATTTGATACCAATTATTCAGCTCAAAGTAGCAAGTATGTACCAACACAACTCAACTCAACCAATTATTCAAAGCCAAAACCAATGAGTTGTGTTGGTACATTTTTTTTTTTTGTCAAAAAAAAAAAATGCACCAACACAACTCATTGGTTTTGGCTTTTTGGGCCTCGCTTTAGCTAAAGAGCGAGCTATGAAGTATTCAAATTTTCAAACGCACTTGTGATCAACAGTAATGTGAACATTGATATGAATAAAGCAAGTCGTTTTTCAAGTTGAAGAGAATTTATGCCCTCTTGTAATGTTCCGTAAGAATAGAGAGAATTACTGGACTGTATAAATCGAATTTGTTCAGCTAACTCAATTGATACAATTGTAGAAAGTGAACTTATGGCCACGCTTAAAAACCCATCTACGTCCATGTCTTAGCAATTTAGCATAAATTGACATTCAATGCTAAAAGCCAAAATTAGAAACCAGTCATTTTAACTTGAGAAGCTCTTAACACCAACATGATGATGATAATCACTCTTGTTTACTCCCTCCGGTCCAGATTAAACTTCCCGCTCCCTTTTGCGCACTTCGAAAGGAAAATAAATAAATAATTGTTAATGATTCAATTAGCAAAAAAATTTGAATGCTAATTATCACCAACATTTTCATCTTGCCTCCCTAATTATTCACTCGACAAAAAACTTAATAGTTTGGGAATGGGGAAGACAAAGTCGAGACCCTAAAAAATCTGGACCGGAGAGAGTATACAATAAAGTTTCTTGCTAGGGTATATACACCGAAAAAAATCATTGAACAAAAAGATGATCAGTGGGTCCAAAATGTTGTAATAACCAGGGTGGATTTCATAACCACATATTCACAGAGAAAACTTTAGCTAAACTACGCTGTGCTCATAATTGATCAATAGTAGCACTATAAATACTTGCACATATCATCTTTTACCTAGTACATCAAAATTTCAAAACTTTGTTGCCCTTTAATCATGAACCTGCTTTTACCAATTTGATTATTAATCTTTTACTTTACAGAGTGATTAGTGTGCTAACAATGTGCACTGCATGTCAAAAATGGACATCATCAGAGAGTACTTTTCGGCCTCTAAGTGTTGCTCTGGCCGGAGCAACTAACATACACAGTCCATAATTCATGCGTCCCCAAGCTAGAAACCCAGCTAGAAACGGTCACACAAGGCCTAAGAAAAGAAATCGAGCGAGAACTAAACTGATACAAGACCGCCTCAATTTATAAGACCAATGGGATCGGAACGAATTCTCGCAAGCCAAATCACCAAGAGTAATTAGGTTAGACTCTTGATAGATACGACACAATATAATTACTGAGACGAACGTTTGATTGGGTTACATTGTAATCACTGACAACACAACAAACTAGAATCATCATGGTTGTTTTTCGAGTCTTTTGGGGGACCTCGATACCAAGTGAAATCGACCAAACCATGTCAGTTTTGCAGTTAATAGCCTTCTCTCTCTCTCGTACCAATTGGTTTAAGCACGGCATTGACCGGCAGGAAAACAGGACATTGGGCCATGCATTTCTTAACACCTTTTTAACTCTTTAATGTCCCACGATTTCTGAGCCTTTTCCCCCTCATTCTTACCACAATCTCTGGGATTTTGTTACTACCATTTGACTGGAATTCAAAATGGGTATCCAGCGCAATCGCATCCTCGTCAACGATCGTCTTGTTCGACTTTAAACGAGGATAACGTCTTTTAGAGGATCGTTCACAAATAAGGATAAAGAGAACGAAGTAATGAACGACGAATAACAATGATCTTAGGGAGATGATGACAGGGATCAAAGATCATCTTGTTCGACTTTACACGAGGATAACATCTTTTAGAGGATCATTCACGAATAAGGTTAAAGAGAACGAAGTAACGATCGACGAATAACAACAATCTTAGGGAGATGATGAAAGGGATCCAAGATTGGCAGCACCAATCATCCTTCACATTATGTTAGCCTAGTCAGACTAGTCTCTCCATGCAAATTTAAATAAAACAAAAATATAAAATAAAACTTTTTCCAAGGTTTTTTTTTTCCGAATTTTATCAAGTGCTGAGAATCATAAAAGTAGATATGAAAGCGATTTAAGATCCCCCCACTTTGAGAAGGGATCCGAGGGAGCTCATCACAGTAACACCCTCCTCAAGCTCTTATCATTGACAATCACACAACCAACCAATGAAAGCTCTTTAGTTAAGTATCGGATCGATCTGTTCAAGTGAGACAGAAAATCTGCTCTATAGAGCGAGCGAGCTTCCGAGGGCGAAACTTTACATACACCATTGGAGAATATAAAAAGTGTTTCACAATGAACTAAACCCTGATCTCAACATCCATCCAAATCAATCAATTCTAAATTCTAAATTCTAAATTCTAAATTAATTAACTTCAAAGTACCCTTAAGACAATAAGAGATCATTTAATGCCCTAGAAACAAGAGCAAAGAAACAGAACCAGAGAAAGTTTTGCTTTTTTTGGGCAGATAAATACACATTTAAGAATGAGACTAATCAGCAAAACCCAACACCATATTGTCAATAAAAACTCTCTTTGAATCATACCCAGATTTAGATTAAAGAGCTTTCATGGGGGTTTCCCATTAATTTAATTAATAAAAACAAAAAAAGAGCATGACATGGAATATCCCAACCACTCAATATATTTAATCTCTTCACAGTAATTAAATAATTCAACATTACTCTTAGTAACAGAACACCATGACACAAGGAGCTTGAAGGAAGAGAGTTCAGATCACTATTACCCATACAGTAACAAACAACAAGAATACCAAATCTCGAGAGCGACTATTCATACACCTCGTAAAGAAACGGTTTCTACACAATAAGACCGAGGTATGAGAATAGTCGCTCCCGTAACTTCGAATAATAATTTTAAGGAGGGGGGGAGGTTAAAAACTTGGACAGTGAAAGGAGTGTGGTGACTGGTGAGTGATTAACACCCTCTGCACTGCAATACACCATTCATAAAAAATGTGTCAGCCCCCATGTGACAATGAGGTCCTACTACTTTCATTTCCACCTAAAAGAAACCACAAAATGAGACAAAAGAGACCTCTCCCTCTCCAAAGTTCTGCCTTTTCAAAACTCACATAAAAAGACCTCACCTTTATTATTTTTACACATAGCTTAATTATCATCACCTGTTTTTACACATAGCTTACACATAAAGAAGGGAATTTTGACATTTTATAAGTAAAATTTATTACAAAAATCTACCCTTTTTGCTAATCCTTTCTGCAAATTCTCCTCTATTTTTCTAGCTCAAGTGGGTGACACTAGTGAGAATATTAAATATACTAACAAAAAGAACAAGTATAAGAAAAAGAATAGAAAAAGAATAGAAATTCTAAAAAAAAGGGAAAAAGGAAGCTAACTGAGGAAAACAGCTTTTTTTTACTCCACTTGAGTCACTCCTTTACCTTTTCTGGGTCACATATGCTCATGCTCAGCCTGCACAGATAGGTCTATTCCTTCCATCTACCACACAACATATTTTTTACCACATAGTACACAAAGGGATCAGTAAAAAAGAAAATTACATTTCGACGAACAAGATTCTGTATCGAAACCAAACAATGTTTGTAAGAGTGTTGGAACGTGTTTTGGTACGATTAATATATGACATTGTAAGATTAAAAGCATGAAATTAAACGGAAAATGGAAATCGAAAAGCAGGAAGTTATATTATACCAATAAGATTCATATTATAAAAGCTTGCTAAAAAACTTAGCCTTTTTTTCCTTTCAATTAGATCATATAGTAATGTCTACTAGTAAAGAGTTTTTATCCTTTTGTGTGGTCCAAGTACCCAGTACACAAACCTACAGAGAGGATACAAAAGTCATGGAAGCCCCTCTCTCTTTTACTCTCTCATAAAATCAGTCTATCTGTACCCCTACGTATGCATTTTTATCTATTTTTCTTGTAATGGACAAAAAAAAGAAAAACTATTATGTATTTTTTTTCATGATCATGATGATGATGATAAGGATGATAGAGATCACTCTGAGAAGACCTTCCTACTCTGATGATATGGGTATTTGTTGGTTTTTTTTGGGCTGTACAGCTTTTTAGGGGATTTCCTCCTTTCCTCTTGGATTTTGGGTGGTCAAAATTTCTGCATGTGTAAGAAAAATAATTACCAAGATCAGTAAAAATGGTACAGTAAAACCCATGTGCCATTCTGATATGTAAGTACTAATAATAAGACATTTTCAGTTATAATTAGATCAGCAAAATCAGCAGAATAGAGTAGATCCTTACCAAACAAGCTGAATCCCCCATATGCTGTTTCTAGAACTACATTCCTAGAGCACCATGCCCAGTAGAAATCCTGTATCAAAGAGACATTTAGATTGGAATTAGGTAAAAAGTTTCTGTCTTTTACGAAGAATCATTCTCTGTATTAACGAGGGTAAGGAGAGAGATTAGGGTATGCACCTAGGCATTTCGAAAAAGCAAGATTTAAGAGGAGACATGGTAAGGGAAGACGTGGCGGGCAAAGCGGAGTCGTTGGTAGAGGTCGAAGTAGCGTTAGGGGCGGCAGCGCCATTATCAAGCTCGGCTAAGGCTGGAGAAAAAGCCGCTGGTCGGATGTCGGAAGACACTTTTGTTGGAGAGGCAAACAGGTTATCAGGAAGGACATGATCAAAGCTGCATTTCATAAGAATGCCAAAAAGATTATTAACTAGACAAACAAGACTATAAGAAAAAAAGGTCACATGATAATGACAATTAAACAGCTAGCTTTTTCTCAAAGTAAACGATCTAAACACGGGTGTATACAAGTAACATAGGCTAAAAATAGGTAAGCTCATGGATTTTCTGAAAAACAAAATCTACTACCTTTGAAAGAGTTCATTTTCTTCACGGTTGGGAGAGCTAACTTCCTTTTTTGGGACATTGCCATTGATGTCTACCAGACCAGTATTTTCATCATCATCTGCACCAGTTACACTTGCTGTATTTTCTGCAACATCATGCACAAATCAAAACTAGTAACAATCACTTCAACTAAAAAAAACCACAGTTTCGACATGATAATTATCAGTAAGTAAACCTTCAGGAGCATCTTGGCTGATCCCATTAGAAGGCGAAAAAGGGGACTGATTAGTCGACAGCTGAGACGACAAGTTTGGCGACATTATAGGAGATCCAGCCGAGACACTATGCTGGTGCTGTTGATTCTTCAAGTCCAAGAGCTGCAGATTCATCAGCCTCCTCTCCTGCAGTTCAAGGGCATGCTGAAAATCAGCTTGCTCTTCCAACTTCTTCCTCAGCAACATCTCCTGAGTAGTACTATACAGCATCCTTCCTCCACCTACCCCCAAAACAAATCATACACCAATGCACATTATTAACAAAATTTCGCCAATTCGGAAAAAACCCGTAAACAATGTACCCTCAAAATCCAACTCTACTCACCAAGCGGAAAATCATATGGTTCCCTGCAATCATGTCCAGATGGGCTAGAACAAGAATACTCCCCTCTATCAAACTGATGCTGATGTTGCTTCCTACCATAATTAATTATGAAAAGAACATTACTTTCGTAAACTACAAGCTAAGATCATGATCATACCAACATCATTAAACTTAATTACCATAATTAAACACACAACTTAATCAAGATTAAGAAAGATAATTACTTGTCAGGAAGTTTGCCCTTCTCCTTATAAGGCTTAACAAGAACACGAGACTCACAGACAAAGTGAGGGTTTCCTTTGGCTAAGATGATCTTCACTGTCTCAGG
>JBBYHQ010266382.1:0-22355 GCA_038382645.1 Spergularia azorica
TAACCCCGACTTAACTCCAATAACTTTGATAACTTTAATAACTCCAATAATTTCACACACTAAAATTCATAACTTTAATGAAAAAAAAAAAAATAACAGAAAAATAACCCTTTTTTTTCTCTCTCCTCCCCTAACCACCAACCACTCACGCACCTCCTTTCACCTCCGGCCACCTTCACCAACCACCACCCCGCTCCAGTCGGCCAGCACCACCATACTCGTCGTGATATCGCCAGCCCACCGGTGGTTCTCCCTCCCACCGTCGACCACGCCACTGCCCCCAATCTACCCGTTATCTCTCCTCAAACTCCTCTCTAACCACCACGATTCCGCCCTCCCCGATGATTCTCCACCCCTCACCTGAATCTCGCGGCCCCTCCCCGACGTTAGCGGCCCCACCCCCGATGTCGCCTCCCCTCCTGGCCTTGTTGCCACCTCTCCCCCAATTTTCAATGGGGAAAAAGGAGGAAATATGGGAGAAGGAAGGGGTGGCGGCGTGTGGGAAATGCGGGGGGGAGGTCGGGGTGGCCGGCCGATCACAGTGGCTGTGTCGGGGCCAGTGTTGGCGGTGGTCGGCGACGGTCGCCGGCGGGGCTGGGTGGTTTCGGGGTGGGTGGGAGGGGATTAGGGAAGGAGAGAGAAAAGGGAAGGGGGTGGGTCTTTTTTAATTTGTTTTTATGTTTTTGTTTTTGTTAAATTGGTTTAATCTTATCCATTGATTTTGGTTGGATGTGTGGCTCAGATTACTTCTGACCGGATGCAGCCCCGTATTATATAACAATAATATTTTAATTATAGTTGTGTCCTTATATGTCTCAATTAATTAATTAATAATATTTAATTAATATTTAGGCAAATTTAATAAAAATAACCCCACATTTGCCTCGCCTTCTAAAAATAACCCAACCTTTTTACGTTAACAAAAATAACCCAACATTTGACCTTAAGTTACAAAATTATCCCGAAACCCCTCCGGAAGAAGAATGTCCGGCGAACATAATATAACGTGGCTTTTTCACCTTTCCTTTCTTCTTACCATATATCCAGTACAAACAAAACGAAGCAAAATCCCCCAATTATTGGAGTTTAAACAGCCACTAGATGTTCGATTGAGACCGAAACTTACACGACATTTTTGAGAGCAGATTAGAGATGACAACTCGGCGATGATTAGAAGGTTTGTAATGTTTCTTGCTTCGACTATTTCATTATCAGTTACATGGTTCATGATCGGAGGCTGAGGAAGAATGATTTTAAAGCATAGGAGTTGCGGGAAGAAGGAATAATATTTCATGCCTGCTTTGTAGGGTATGAAATGGGTATCTTAGTTTAATCTTCTAACTTACAAGGAATAAGGAATTCTCCAAATTTAATGCTATTTTTAAAGCCACTGTCGATTGTGTTAACCAGAGATTCTTACCCCAGATGGGTTTTGGGGTATTTCTGTAACTCAAGTTCAAATGTCGGGTTATTAACGTCAAAAGGTTGGGTTATTTTTGGAAGACAAGGCAAACGTTGGATTATTTTTATTAAATTTGCCTAATATTTATCTATTTCTTTTTTATTTTTTATTATTATAATATATATTTTGCACAATTAATTTGACCCAACGGGTCGACCGGGTCGGATCGGGTTATGACCTAGGCATTCGGGTCATTTTCGGATTAGGGGCTTTCGGGTCCGGGTTGAGAAAAACGGGTTTTTTTGGGTATTTTCGGGTCGGGTTAGGGTCGGTTTTTCGGGTCGGGTCAGATTTTGACAGGTCTACTTATACTATATATTAAAAGTTGTGTTAGAGGCATTGATCATGTTCACCAGTTTCAATTAGGCCATCTGTTATGCCACGTAGAAGAAAGGAATAATGGTGATGTTGAGAGTAAAGTCGTGAAGGAGAAGCATAAGGCAATGAGTGCTAAGAAGCTAAGCCCCCGAAACCACCGCTCCTAGGCCACCTAGAGGGTTGTCATTAACTAGATTCAGCTGATCAGAAATTGATTAGGGAGCTTCATGAACTTGCTAGGCTTAAGCGCGCAAGAGCTGACCGTATGAAGGCATTGAGAAAGGATTTAAAATAATTACATAATAGTAAAAGATAATTAAGATAAGAGTATGGAGAGAGTCCATCATTTGAAAAATACTTAAAAGAGTTTAGTGTATGGCGAAAGAGTAAACAAGATAATAGAGCTTTATCATTTAAGATAACTACTGGTACATAATAGTATAAACGAATGGTTATCATTTGTCAACAATCCCTTCAAATTTTGTACACTAACTTGTTTGCATGCATGATGCACCAACAACAATGATTGATATCCATGCAATGCAACTATGCAAGGTTATTATTGACTTATCGTCCCATTATGGGTAATGATAATGACACTCGATTTTAAATTTATAATAAGTCGTTTTTAGTTTAATTTCTTGGTCTATTAACCTCATATACTTGGTTATTCTAATATTGTTTGGTTCGGTTTTTCAAAAAATCTTAGGACATTATTACAATCTTTGTGACTTTGAACGTACAAGATGTACATAATTTACCGTTCATTTTTTAGGTTTTTGTTATGCTGAATTTTGACCATATTTGATGACCATGATTTACCACTAGTTACACAGCCACGGACTTGTTAACCTAATTTTCACGCAAAGACCAAACATGGACGATGTGGAACAATCAAGGATAGCATAAAGCTTTTCTAGCACCAAGGTATTAGTAATGCCAATACTAGCTACATAGCCAGAAACTTATAGACCTAAGCTCATGCGAAGTGTAAACATGGACAAGCTTAAGATGGAGCTCTTAAGCAGAGCACAAAGCATGCTTAGCTTAATAAATCCAAAGCTGCATGATACATGACTTCCTATGTGATAAAGTCCGAAACTTAACTTCCTACGGGCCGAATTTCGTGACCCCGAATTTTACCAACAATTCATGAAATTGTAGCATGAAAGATACCTGATTCAAGAAACTTATGGATTCATTGTCTACAGTTTCCAGACCCACCAGAGCCCGGTAGAGCACTAGCTCCCTCTTCTCCTCTGTTTTAACCTTTAAAAAAAAATCATCAAAATTATCATAAAGTTTCCACCTTTCCTCAAAATACACATTTTCTCAAAGTTTCCACATTTAATCAAAGTTTTTGTCTTGAATCGAAAAGGTACAAAGTTTAATAAATTACAACTAAGTTCCTATCAGTGCACCATATAATTTTAAGATATAAGAAGATGCATCGAGAAAAATAAGAAGAAGGGTGATAATGAACCTAAAAATTTAATTGAGATCGAGTTGAGGGTAGTAGTAAAAATGTAGTGAAGGAAAAAGAAAAAAAAAAAAAAAAAGAGTGAATGGAATCATCGAGCTATATCGGGAGAGAAAACTAGAATGTTTGTGGTGGGAGGAAGGGTTGAAGACGATGGGGTGTAAGGAAATTTTGTTGCTGCATAACATAGAGCGATATAATGATAGTAGCGTAGCTCTAAATGGATTCAACTAAGTCATTTACCTTACGTTTGTATTACCAATTCTTTGAAAATCGACTCAGATATCGACCAGGTCGCCTCAAAGGTTTGATAATTCAAGGGGTTCAGCCAGGCTGGAAAACTGGATGACGTCATATAGTCATATTAAAATTTTTTTTTTTTCCTTTGTAAATCGAAATTTCCAATATTATAATATAAAAACTAAAAGCTAACCCTTAAAAAAAAAAAAAAGTAACCTCTATTCCTACCCGATGTTATCGCACTCAACTCCCGAATATCTAAACATACCAGTCCTCCATCTCTTTTCCGCCATTTATACAATATTTTTCTTTGTTCGTGACCATATGATCCATACAACTCACGTTTGACCATATATGACCCTTACGGTTAGCTGAGAAAGGATTGGATCTTTGGAATAAGAAAAAAAGGTTTCAAAACCAAACAAACTGGACATATTTTAGCCTCACATAAACAAATAAGTAAGAGAGGTCATATTTAATTATTGCCCTGGTTATTATTACCTTCATATGAGTTTGAGTCTTTGAAAGCTCTAATTAATGTGAGTGTCTCACGTTGACTTGTAGATTGTAATTTGTATAAATTGAATATAGGGTGTTCAATTTTGAATGTCTACAAATATAAGCGCACGTCAACTTTAAGACACACGAGTTTTGAATATCTAAATACAAATTACCTTTCTTGTATAAAAAAAAAAATATTGGCAATTTGAAACATTTTGTGTCTCAAAAATTTGAACAATTGAATATGTACAAATTTGTCTTCACAAGCTCACAATTATTGTTACCCTGAGACGATCAAATTAATTTAGGGGAGCATGTCAGCAAGGTATATAAGATCATCAAGTAAATATCGAAAATTTTAATGAAGTTGCAGTAGAAATGTAGAACCTATGATCGAGATCAGTAGAAAACAAACCTTGAAATTGTAACAAGTTATAACAATGTTTGCATATTTATGTGCATCACTTGCAAATTTCTTATCATGTCGGGAACAAATATAAAGCGTAGGAATCAGAATACAACAACAACAACCAAGCCTTATTCCCAAAATGATTTGGGATCGTCTAAACATACTATATAAATTTCAGGTAAATGCCTTTCCAGAGAGACGAGCCCTTGCTTTCACTCTTAGTGACACAAAATCAGCCGTAAACAAGCTTCACAAGATGATGAATGTATTAGTCAGTGCAATCATACTTGTAATTGGGGTCATTTATCTTAATATTATTAATTCAGAATACATTTTTTTTTACTTTCTTTAACTCTTATATTACTAAGAGAAATAAACATAACAAAATACATCCACCTTATCGAACTTTCATCTCCATCAAATCTTAGCTTCCTTCAGAGACCATTAACACCAAAAACCTTCTGACAATCAAGCTCAGTTTTGCTAAGAGTACAGCCAATCATAGGAACTCACGAACCTGAATTCTTAGTCGGAGCGAACACATGGCTCAAACCTATGTGCTACTGAAGAATCCGTTTAAGATTGAATTTTGATTGCGAACGATCATCACCTAGCAGATTCAAAAAGTCCTTTTAATTTCTTTTCATCAACTCCTTGTCCAATTAGTAGAATGATGAATAGGGCAGAAATCTTCTGTGGGTGCGGTCTTGAAGAATCCAAAGATGTGATATACATTTTTTTTTTGTTACAGAGATGTAATATACGTGCTTTGCCTTCATTTTATTTTTTCTAGTGTTTTTTAAAAGGGAAGATTTATGTTCTTATTTTGGTAAACTTTATCACATGAGAAATTGGTGAGATATTGAATTTCTCAGGTGAGAAATTGGATATGGTTCAATTTCACATATTAGTAAATATATGGGGGTCAATTATTACAATCAAAAGATAAGGGAGTTAATTTCACATATTAGCAAACGTATGTGGCTAGTTTACTAATTTCGCCAATAATTTATAAATGATTCGAACTTGCGAGTGTTCGGGTTGAGTTGAGTTATGAGCTAAAATGAGGTCTTTATTTTCCCATTGTCTTGATTTTAGGGTCTAAGAACTATGCTTTTGTGATTTTGGGGTCTCGATCCAACAACGCCAGTGATGAGTGATGACGATAGAGAGGAAGAGTTGACTGATACCCAGCTTTTCCATTGAGATTCCCAAGGCAGCAAGGCCACTTCTTGCCGCAGGAGTTTCACCGTTCCTTTGCCGCTCACTGCCTCCTTTCCTCGCGTCTTCTTACCCAGTGGGGTCTCTCTCCTCACTAGCCAACTCTACGGTGGTGATGATCACGTCGATTATCCCTCCTCTAGTGCTTCCTTAAATTCCTTACTCTTTTTGTAACAGTGCGATCTATCATACTCCGCATGTTGCAACACAACCCAATAAAAGGTGAATGCCTTATTGGTATTATGATGGTACGATTCTACTATAAACTGCTCATAGGAGTATTGTCGCCTGTTTGGCCATACTACAAATTGGAGCTTCTACTTCTGAGAAACAAATTTACACTAGAAGTGCTTCTTAGAAACTTGAAACAGTTTATCAATTTTGGATGTTTGGCCAGTTTTTAGTTTTTAACACCCAGCAGAAACACTTCAGAAATTTGGCAAAACACACCCTTACTTTTTCAATGTGGGACAAACCAATTTTCATAAACCACTTTCCAAATCCCCGTAGTGTTACACTTTTAATCAATGATTTTTTTTCTGGTTTATTATTGTTTTTTTATTGTCAAATAGTATGTGGGTATGAATACATTATTTCTTTTTGAAGTTTTCTATAAGTTCAACAGAGAAATGATTGATAAACCTATTTTTTTTGTTAAATGAGTATAAATGACATAGATAGGCTCTTCCGGCGCGATAGGGTTACCAAAAAAAAAAAAACAAAACTTTCGGTCTTTCTCCAATTGCTTTTAAATTTCCATTTTAGCATCAGAGGCAGATGATAATGTGTAGCCAAAATATTTTTGCACTTTGGTTAGCTGAGAATGGAACTTTCTGCCGTTCTCTTGCACACTTGCGAGTTTTTGTGTGTGTGTGTGTGTGTTCTTTTTTTTTTTTTTTTTTTTTTTTAATTTGCAGTCAACGACGAGCAAATGAGACAGCATACACATTCAGGTTCTGCGATTACCACAACTACATTGTGCTGGTAATAGACCAATAGTATATGAATTCGATCACTTCTACATCATCAGCTCATCACTGAGTTCACCACAGCAAACTGATTACAAGACACATTTCAAACTCAATGGACACTGTACAACCCCAACATACAACTACGACACACACTAAGAAGCCGAATACACACAACATCCTCAACTGCGCTATACAACCTTCAGTTGTAATCACTGTTGTTAATTAGTTAAAGATGCCCTGAGCAGCTTTGCTGAATACATGCTGCACCTGATATTCAATCAATGAGTTAGAATTCAATATAACGCAAAAATTAATGATAGAATGGGATGCAAGCCAGGATAGGTATATAACCTGCTTGGATGACAGACCGATCTTCTCTAGGTCTCTTAGCTGAAACACACACAACGATGGATGAGTATACTGATTCACTAATAGAAGGAGCAATCGATAAACAAGGAGAAAAAAAAAAAAACAAAGCGAAGTGTTCTGATTCTTTTTTACAGATTTCAGTGGACTTGTTTCTCTGAGCTCCATGATGTACTCTGCTCTTTTAACTCCAATCCCCTATATTCATAGAATAAGATTGAATTAGCTTCATCAGACTACCAGACAGAACAATCGTTTTATTTCTTTTTGATCTAAACATGGAAACTGAACGGCATTCAGAACATGGATTTGTGTCGAAATATTCTAAACACCATTGGGATCCATTTTACATACCTTCAACTCGACCAATTCCTCCCTGTCAATAGACGAAAAGATAATCAGTCATCTGAAATATTACAGGTAACTAAATATTATGACCTGCTGTCATATGTGAAAGAATCTACCGAGTGGCAGAGTTCAGGAAATCAATGTACTCCTGCTCTAGGTGGCTCTGAACACAGGAGAAAATATACGAAGTCAGAAAAGTAACAGTAAACTACGCAGAACAAGTTGGATTGAAATATCTTCAGTACCTTCAAGTTCGAACTACAAGCATGAAACTTGTCAAGTGGAGTCTTGAAATCTTGGAGCTTTTCTCTGGTAGCAACGAAAGGAGTCTTTGGAGCAGTTGTATCGAGGAGGAGGGCTGAGAGTACACTGTCCCTTGATGAGACCTCGTTGATTGCCAATTTGGTTATGTTAGTGTTGATAGGAGATAGAGCTTTCCTCATTGGACTCTGACAGGATATAATTTTAGGCCTGTTTGCCGGAGACTGAGTAAAATTGTTGGCTTCATTATTCGCTCTCTCATCCTCCTCCAAGAGCTCTTCTATAGAAAAATACAATGCCATTATATGTCAAGAAATCATCTGTAATTTCTAGATCATAACATAAGAAAAAGCAAAGATAAAACAGCTTACCAGGCAAAATGACTGTTGACTCAAAGACACACTCATCTAATATACATTCGTTACTTGTATCCTTAATAACTGGTTCCTTCACCTGTGCAAAAGAATCGAAATTGTAAGAATGGGGCACTGAAGTTAACAAATTCAATAAATGCTGTGTTGAATTCAGAAAGAGACCTCAGACAAGTAATGGCGGGAGTTGACAAATTCAGGAGCTTCAACATCACAACTCAAATTCCCACCATATTGAAGTTTCATTTCATTTTTACCCTACAAAAAAAAAAAAAAAAAAAAAACATTTTCCTTAACACATACATTTAGACCCTTAGTTACCAAGCACAAACACTCATCAGTGACAGAAGATATCAACCAAGAACGTCTGATTGGGCTTGACGACATAATAACAAGTATATGTGTGTACAGGCTGGACGAACAAGAAGAGAGATTTACAGCTATCCTGCTACGCCTAATGTATCACACTATTGGGATAGAAACACTTTAAAGTTGAAATTGAAATATTCCAGAATTTAATAGTGCTCGTACTCACTTGTTTCCCACAATCAGATATAACTTCAAAGTCGAACAACTTCCTCTGAGTGGAAAAGCTGCTGCTGAAAATGAAATTGCCAATGTCATCAGAGAAAACAATCATATATAATTGCTTTGTCTTATAAGACATTGTTGAAACTTTACCTGTCTAACACTTTAGGAGTTTCTTTATGTGCAGCTCTATCCTTAACAGAATTTTGTTGTACCACTTGTTTCTTCATAGCACTTCCATGACCTGGTGTCTTAAGAAAAAATGGAGAACCAAATGGTTCCATTTTGTGAGAACTTTTCGCCTTTCCTTTTAATTCAAGCCATGTCCTCAATTTTGCCTCCATATCAATCCTAGTCTTCGGAGTTTCTTGCTTTTGTGCTGAGGGGACTACATTAGAGATGTGCCTTGATCGAGCTGCTAAGCTAACAGTATGGACAGCCTCTTGGTAATTGCCAGGATTCTGTCAACAGTTGTGAAACTATCAAACGAGGAAATGATAAAACTAAAAAACTCACAGTATACGGCGATTCTAAAATCTTGTTCTTTAGGTTCCATACCAGACAAGCTACCATCAAAGAACGGCTTCTTCCTCCAAGAGAATCCTGTAGGATACGAGTTAACTTGCTCTCTCGATATGGAACCCACGGTTTGTTGTTATTTAATGCATAGATGACATTCGACAAAGCAAACAGTGATTGGTTGATCTTTCCACTCTCTTGCAGCCTGATCCCTTCATTGCCAGATCTTTTGTTGTCTTCATTACCTGATTCCAAACCAGATGCACAGTTAGCAAAGTTTTTGTTGTCAGTTAATTTTAATAAAAGCCCTAACTTTACAAAACATGGAACAGATTAATCAAACCTGCTAAGTCTATGAAATTTATCTTTCCTGTAATACCTCCTTCCAATCCATTATCAGAAGGTGAAGCAACAGAGATTACTAGCACTGCATGGCTTCGGCTAGAAACATCATTGAGACCAGTGTGAGCAACTTTTTGCCTCTGTATGCCACGAGCAAATACCTCACAAAATTCTGACATTGAGTTGACTGGGACACAAGACAGCCCTTTTAAGTGTATATGTCCCTCTTTATCATCCCAAACAGATATCTCTTTTGCCTTGAACTCCAATAGATCATAGCACTTATCTAAATAGACCTCATAGTACGAAATTGCAGCAATTTTGCCTGTTGCTTGACACATTGGCAAAACTTCTGACATTGCTAATGTCATAAGCCCTGGCAGCTCATCAGTCCCCTGCATGAATGACACTTCTATGTAACTACCAACAATGGAGACATAAAATGCAAACACTTATCATCATGGCATCTTAAGATCACACCATATAATAGGTCGGCAAAGAAGATTATGCAGCTCTGCAGCTTACATGTACATTCAGGAAGTCATGTCGAATTGAATTTCTCTTTTAATTACAGCACATTCGTTTTAGCTTCAGTTTGATTCCAGTAAACGAAATTCATAACTCCTAACAACTTTAACCCAACAAATTTTTCCTTCCTATACCATCTGCCCTAGAATATGAGATGTCTCGAACGACATTGAATCTGATTTATAAAAAAACGCATAGATTTTTCGACTTAATACTTAAAAAACCCGCTTCATTTCATTGTAAACTTCAATGACATGTAAATACATGTATGAATCATCTTCATCTAATTTCTGCATGTCAGAACTCCCATCAAATTTCCCTCACTTACTCTCCCTTATAACAAGATCGATTCCCTTCCTAAACATCTTCCCTTGAATACCAGAAACTTTAACCAGATAGAACATCTGATCCTACTCATAAACAACATTGTTCATGATTTGGGGTCGGCTAACTTGAATCGTCATCTGTAACAACAACCAAGCCTTATTCCAAAAATGATTTGGGGTCCGCTAACATCAATCATCAACTGTAACTGTCTTGTGCAGGCCATAAAAGTTAAAGAAAAAACATGGATTATACCTCAAAATACATCAAAATCCACCTCAATTTCATGGTAAAATTCAATGACATTCACTGATTTGCATAGATATATGAACCACCTTTTCTAGTTTTTTCACAATTCCCATAAAATTTCTCACACTTCTAGCCTAACAATTCATCAACATTGAAATCTAAAGTACAGATAATCAGGCCAAAACAACTAACGTACAAAACACTGAAACATCTAATATGCTGTACTAAACGGAAGAAACGAGTAGCGAAACGATTTCGAGAGATGATCAAGAAAGAAAGACAAAAATACCTGCATAGTGAAAGTCTTTCCACTGCCAGTAGCGCCATAAGCAAAGACAGTAGCATTACACCCATTGAAAATCCCCGGAATCAAACCCTTCACGTCCTTATCAAATACGATTCCCACATTATCGTCTTCCTCGTAAAATCCATCCAATCTATAGCACTCATTTCGACTGCACCCCACAAAAATATTACGCACTCAAATCCACAATTAATTTCAAAAATTTAACACAGTAAAACTCTCAAAAGATTGAAAATTTACCTAGTTTCTTGATCTTTGAGAAGGACAGAGACTTCGTGAGCAGACTCAAACTCGTCGTTTTGAAGGAGAGAGATACATGGGGTTGGGTTTGGGGATTTTGGGGAGACTTCATGATCAAGAAACGGGCGAATTCGGACGATTACGCCGACTTTGGAAATTGCGGAGGTGGGTTTTGAAGATTTTGCTGGGGTTGATGATGGGTTCGAATTGTTCGCCATTGTTGTGTAAGAAATTGTTGGAAATTTTGCAAGAAATTAAAAGAGAGAAAAATTAGCAGAAGTGACCGTTGAAACTTGAAAGAAAGAGAGTAATGTATGTGCGCAATGAGGAATTTGAATTGTGCTTGATTAGTTATGACGGTTTGAAGTTTAAAACCTTCATCGCCTTTAAAAGTCGAAACGGGGTCACTTCGACATTTTACTTTTACTTTTAGTTTGCAGGCGGGCTCGCATTCCGGCGTTAAGAAATTTTTTTTTTACTGTTTTGACTCGTTATGTTAGAGATTACTTGTAACCGAAATGAAAGACCGTTTGCTATAAAATAAAGTGAGGTTATAGACTGTAATGCTGAATTAATTATGAACTCTTTTTTTTTTTTTTTTTGTAAAATGTTGGTATTTCATTCTTCCATTTGGGGGAATAAAATGAGAGATCTTACAAAAATAAAAGCCACTAAATTCCTATCCTCTAGTTAATTCCTCAATCATGTCATTGGGAATTGTCTCTCCTTGCCAAGCATACAATCTAATACATACAACAAACTGAATTCTCCTAAGAGTAGTTTTTACACTATGCTCATTCTCCAAGAAAATTCTGTTATTTCTCTCTAACCATAGCTCGTAGACAGTTGCGTTTATGTAGCTTTTAGCCCATTTTGTGGTCCAATGGTTCCTCCTGCTTCTCTTTCCAAACCAATCCACCTCCTTGTGAAGATCCCAGTTCCTCAAGCCAATGCCTAGCCATGTCAAAATCTGATGTCATGCTTTCTTGGGATATTTTCTACAATTAATTGGGGGAGTGGCATGGAAGGGGTGGTTGGCAAGGGGGGGGGGGGGAGGGGGGAGAAATGGGGTTCTTAGTCTAATTTCTTTTGTTAGTTTAATTTTATTTCATTTGTTTATAGGGTCATTTAAATTATTAATGGGTGTTAATTAATCTAACTAAAGTCAAATTGCATGGATTATAGACAGAGTTAACTTTACGTTACAGTTTTTGAGAAAATGTAATTCTCAGGGGTACCATATACATCTCGGAAACTACAGGGGTACCGCAGAAAAAGTCGGAAACCTCAAGGGTGTCGTAGAAAATATCCCTACTTTCTTTGAGACTTCGCACTTGAAAAACGTATGTCTGTGAGTTTATTCGGCATTTTTGTAGAGTGAGCATCTGTCTATCATGGGGAGACCTCTTTTCTTTATGTTGTCTATGGTAGCAAGCTCATTTTGCACAGCTAGAGCCACTGTAAAGTTGTGCTTAGGGGTCACTACTCCATCTCACACAATTTTCTACCATGAAACTCTATTAAATTCTTCCTGAAATTGGTTATAAGCTGTTGTAACTTGGACTTTCTAGAAGTCTGAGGAATCTCATTCCTTATGTCATTTATCCCTCTCCAACTTTCTCAGTCTGCAGGCTTCAAATTTACATCCAAACAGCTCTGCCTTTTTAAAACATAGCTTGTTATCCACTTACTCCAAATACCTCCCTCGTTGTCCGCTATTTTCCACAATAGTTTTGACATCATTGGTTTGTTCCAGGCCAGCACCTTTTTTATATTCAAGCCAGCTTCTTCTCTAGGTGCATAGATACTTTCCCAGCTTTTGTAATCATTTTCCTTTGCCCATTTGAAATGCTCCACAAGAAACCCTTACAAATCTTGTTGATCTTCTTTAATATGTCTTTTGGTAGTAATAAACTCTTGTGAAAGTTGTACTTCTACACCCCATGACTACTGGGCTAGAGTTTTCTTACTTCTCAAGCTAGTACTAAAGAAAATTGCAGCTATATATCTGTAGGAATTTCCTGTGGGATGGAGGGGAGATCATGGTGAGAACTCCTTTAATCTCATGGGAGCATTGTGAGTCTCAGGAGTGTGGTGGCCTGGGTATTAGAGACATTTTCACCTGGAATATTGCTTGTCTAGGTAAAATGGATATATACACGCATTATCTTAAAGGTTGTGAGTGGGAGAATTACTCCCCTCCTATAGATGCTACATGGGGATGGAAGAAAATAGGTGCAACAAGGTTGAATTTGCAAATTGGGTACGGAAATTGACAGTGGATTGCATTGGGAAATGAATATACTGTCACTGTAGGGTTCAAATGGCTGAGTAATCTGCCCCCAAAAGTAGAATGGGGTAAGTTTATTTGGTCGAGACACAATGTACCAAGGGCAGTATTCATCTGTTGGCTAGCCATGCATGGGAAATTATAGCTAAATGATAAACTGAAGAGAATTGGATTATGTGTGGATGGCCAATGCTTTTTCTGTCAGTGTTCTTTTGAAACTCATGAGCATATTCTGTTTCAATGTGAATACAGTAAGAAATGCTTGGAGATAGTGAGTAAATGGTGCAGTCTAGACTTCCCAGAGAGTAACACTGTAATGTGGTGCTGCAAGAAGAAAATGGGATCCAAACTGAGAAATCAAGTTGCAGGCGCAATCATTAGCACCTTAACTTACTACTTGTGGATGATGAGGAACAAGTGTAGAGTAAAACTAATGTTGTGTGAAGGGAATTCCAAAATATGTGAAAGGGAAACTACCCTATGTAAAGTTAGTTTCCTTCGAAATTTTCTTCTTTACACTCTCTGAGGCCCCTCCAAAGTAGATGTCAGTTTTTGTTGGGTTAGCCACAAGGCCAGACATCTCAGCAAATTGATCTAAGCATCTCATAACAGCTCTTACTGAGGGTCAATCTCCCCAACTCGTGTTCTTCCGACCATTAGAGGGTATCAACAAGAGCAGTTGCATTGAGCGAAAAGGAGTTGCATCTCGGTCTTTATTTTTGCCAAATTTGATCAGTATTTATAATAGACAATCAAAACAACCATACTCAACTTTTTAACTTACGTCTCGGCTAATTTTGTTAATAATTATAATTAAAAGAACACTTCATAACAAGCTAAGATCGATCACCGGCTGACAGCAGCAAATGAATACCCACTTAAATGGTAGTTTCGACCCTAATAGTTTTTTACCCTTAATCTAGTTACACACTTAATTAAACCAAATTAGGACAGCCAAACTCAATTTAACAAGTCGTTTTCTATTGTTCAAGTGAGAATTAACCAACTTAAACAATCATTAACCCAGCTTATACTCAAGAAAATATGCGCATAATCTCAATCGTAAAACTGAATTTATTCGAAACAAACGCAAGTGTAATTAAATTAACTTGATAGAAAATAGTTCAAGAGAATTTTGACAGCAAAATTCACCTTTAATTAAAATTACATAACAGAAATTAAACCAAGTTTTAACAATAACAAGAGATAATTCAAAGCTAAGCAATGGAAATTATAATTAAAGAAGGTAAGTCTCACGCCTGGAAAGCTGACAGCAGCGATTTCGGCACTCGGAGCCCGGACAGCCGTGTTTAAATTGGTTGTGACTTCTTCAATTAGCCTTCCACGCCGCTTCGAACTAACTCTCGGAATTGCTACTAATTAAGCCCAACAAGTGTTTGTGAAGAATTGAGGGTTTGATGTGTATTTGAATGTGTTGATTACCTTCAATTCGTTCTCCTTTTATAGTGCAAATTTGGGGCATTTTGGGAATTGCAGAATGTGGAGTAGTTGAATGTGAATTCATCTCTTTCAATCAAGATAACAATGGCACCATAAAATCTGGAATTGTATATGAATTTCGTTGGATTTTGTGGTGTTCATAGTCTTGGGTGTCAGAGCAATTAATTTTGGGGGATGAATGAGGAATTGGGTGTGTGAATGGGAAGAATTTTGGAGAGTTTTGGTCATAGATGGAGCTAGGAGTATAGGCCGGTAGTTTTGACGAAGAGGACGAAGAACAGTCGCAGCAGATGAAGAACGTGCACGAAATGAAGAAGATGAATGTCTGCTGCGTTTTTTTAATTTTGTTTCGGCCACAGGTGCTGTAAATATTAATATACCATTTCGTTCCATAAAGCATCAGTGGTATTGCCTGTAGCCTAGTGGTGTTGAGTCTGATTCTCCTCCTTGATGTCGCCAGTTCAATCCCTGGCAAATGCATTTCTGTCTTTTATTTTCTTTTCTTCAAGGACAGGTCATATAATATTGTATGTGAATATTAAGCATCATAATAAGCTAGCTCGGTTGGTTTGAAGCCCTTATGCTAACTCCATGGTCACGAGTTCGATTCCACGTAAAAATACATAAATACACAAATGATAATAAAAAGGTAATACAAGTATAAAATATATATGAATAATATTAAATTAGAAAATAAATATATGTAAAAATATGCACTTATCAGCTATGAAGTAAATAGCTTGTGAAGGATCGCTAAGGGTATTCAAGTATCTAGGGATACAGGCTGAATTCCAAGAGGTCCACAACTCCAAATTCTTTGTGATATGGAAAAATCGGTGAATAAATGTTCAGAAGTTTCACCTAGAGTATTGCAAAGTAGACAGACTAAACTCCAAATTCTTTCTATGGGAGAATTTCACGAGTTGGAATAATTTTTTTTTTTTGAAATAACGAGTTGGAATAATTTGGTGAATCAGCTTCCACAAGATGAATTTACATTTCAACTTGATCGAAATATGCCTTCAGACTCCAAATACTTGTTGTTGTCGTTGAAGGCTGTGGATGGTGATTGAGAACTTTGTAATTAGAGTTGGTAGAGTAATGGTCGTCACTGATGAAGTTTTAATATATGAAGTCATCTGATCTGTAAAGCGGGGGGTTCCAGATCGAGCACCAATTTCTGCCACTATTTTTGGCGTGAAGTGATTAAATTACTGCTTAAACTGCTAGGATCAATATTTGTAAAGTTGGAGAGAGTCTAAGGAGCGTGACCATTAACCCAATTGAAAAAAAGCAGATTGACGGCCCATTGCAAGATTTCCAAGCAAGACCTTTGTTAAGTGAATGGGTTGACTTGAAACTACCTCTCCAAGCCCATGAGAGACGAGAGCAGGAAGTTTTTTATTTGTTAAAATTTTGGAAATCTCCTGAATATTTCGCTTTGTAGACCTTAGTGAGAAGGAGCTGTTGATTATTAGAAATTCTCCAAAAGCAGTACATTTCCCGAAAAGAGATTGGTTCATGGATTTGATATCTTTCATATCAAGGCCACCTCTTGACATTGGTAATATAAGTGTGGTTTGTGAAGGCCAATGAACACTACGTTAGTGAGCATTAGAGCTCTAGAAGAAAGAGAGGACGGCAGACTGAATTTTAGTAACAATATTTACAAGTAATTCAAAAGCTGATAACAACGAGGATGTCGTTAATTAGAATTAGTTTTGCGGGTTGTGATAGTTTAAGAGGAGCCAACAACTAAAAATTTGACATTACTCTATCAATAAGGAAGAGGAAGGAAGGTGTTTTTTTTTGTGGTAGTTCAATTTGTAGACCCAAATCAGTGCCAAAATTGCTGACGGAATTTATATCTAGGATTCGCTAAGGTAGTCCTTCTAGTCCTCTGGTGTGTTGCGGCTAAATTTCAAATAGAATTTTATTATAGTCAATCATTTGGTCCGAAAGAGAACTAAAAGTGTTAATTGAATTCCGGAGATGAGAACAAGAGGATAAATTGGCTTTTATAAAGATGAGAGAATCGCCAGCATATATAAAACAAGTGGGTGATGGTAGGACTGTATCTTGATTGAGGTAAGAAATTAATTCATGAGCAACCGGGCATCCGTCGGTTATTAGACGACCGGAGATGAAAGCCAGTTGTGTTTCTTGTCTAAGAGAGGAGAGCACCTATTTTAAACTGGCAGCAATGCATCTTCCTAAAGCCTTACATATAACGTAGCTTAAGCTTATAGCGCGATATAGGGACATTTCTTCAGGAGTCGTAACTTTTGAAATTAGGGGAATGAAGGTTTGGTTCCACCCTTTAAGAATATATCCATTGCTAAGAAAGCTGGGTGCAGCCGAAATGATATCTTCCCCTAAGATCAGCCATTAATCTGTTTGGACTCGAAGATTTGTTGTTTAGGAGACTTAGGAAGCCTTTTGCAACTTATTCCGGGGCAAAAGAGGAACAACGCCAAAGTTTGCTGTTCATCTGACAAGGTTTGAAAAGCAAGAGAGTTAAGAGCTTCAAAGTTAGTTGAGAAAGGAACAATGCCGTTAGGGGTCTGAAAATGCTGCATAATGATATTTTGAATTGATGTCAGCTCCTGCATCCTTATTCCATTACTGTCTTTGATGGCAGAGATGTAGTGTAACAGTCTGATACATCAAGCGTCGCAACACAACCTAATAAGATGGGGAGTCACTTCTTAGACCCCTAAATCCTCTCGTGGACTCTAAAAGGTGAAGGCTTTGTTTGTAGTATGATGGTAGAAATCTATTATAAACTGATCATATGAGCTTTATTTTCCCAATGTGGGACAAACAACCTCCATAAACCACTTTCTCAATTCCGTAGTGTTACAAACTCCCCCACTTAAAAAACGCAACGTCCCCGTTGCGCCTCAACTATACCATACCAACATTAACACATCTCCAACATCTCCCCCGCTAAACGGCTGACCTGGGCTTATCCCAACACTCAGCACGCGATCGCAGGGTTGCTCTGATACCATCTGTAATAGGCCGATCCACCATACGTCGCAACACAACCCTATAAGATGGGTAATCACCTCTTAGGCCGGTAAATCCTCTTGTGGGCTCTAAAAGGTGAAGGTCTTGTTGGTAGTATGATGGTAGGAATCTATTATAAACTGATCATATGAGCTTTATTTTGCAAATGTGGTACAAACCAACTATATAAACCACTTTCCAAATTCGTAGTGTTACATGTAGTGTTTGCGGGAACGCTGCTTGGCCCTAGAAAATAATTAAGTCGTAGGAAGGTCCTCAAGGGCTTGATATTTTATTTTTCTCGTTGTAGCCAATATTGATGTTTTATTTGCAACATTATAATTTGTAGCGTTTGCGGTGTTGCATGAAAGCAGATGCCTCAGGGATGTCAGAGATGTTCTTGACTTGTTGCATGTCATTGGTGATGCTTAGCGAATAGACTCCATGTGATTGTCGATGCTTAATACACCGATCCATTATTTGGTAGCAAGTTGGGCTCAATCTTTTAGAGACACCAAACATTTTTGACCCCCCCTTTCAAATCCCAGTTTGATTTCACGATTGATTTGATCTCTGGGAAATTTAAACATTACACCAATTATTTATTTCGTAATTTCGTCGAGGTTTATTAGTAATGGAGGTCAGGTTTAGCAAAATTGGGGCGTACATACCTTCTAAAGTATTATACTTCAATCATATAACCTTCTATAATTCGTAAATATTAGACGTATTGTTGTTGCTTAGATAGTGTGATGGTATGAGAGTTACTTTCATTTGTTATGTTACATATTTTGTCGGGTCATAAAGTTATATAGTTTTATAAGTCACTTGTTCAAATGTTGACATGTTAATTATTGTTTGGTAAATTCCCTTCTGTTTGCCTAAAAGTACTTTTAAAACATTAAAAGAGCAATGCACTTCTAAACACCATTACCAGAGGCGGAACTTGAGCAAAACAAATGGTTGGGGGGGGGGGGGTCGGGGTTGCCGGCGGTGGGGCTGTGGGGCGGTGGCGTAGGTGAGGAGAGAGAAAAAAATTGGGGTTTTTTTCTTTTTATTATTAATTATTATTAAAATATTTAATTAAATCTTACTAATCATATACCACATCACCGTTTAACATCCAAAAATTCTAACGGCATTAGGGAATATGGGGGGTTAGGGGCACCAACTGCCTATAGGTGCAAACGTTCGGGGACACTGGATTGTACAAGTTTCAAAGGTAGGGGCATCACTCGCATTCTAACATAATTCGGGGGCATCACGTGAGTTTGCCGTAATTTATTTGACCAGGTTAGGGGGTAGTTTATTATGACTGGTGCTTTTTAATGTTGTTGAGGTTTGTGTAAGCAGGACACCCTCAGGTTTTGAGAAATTACTAGTAAATAACTATTTTGGCATTAATCTTGCATTAGCATTTAAGGAATCCTCTTGGCATCTTGCAAATTCAATTGCATCAGTTATACGACAAAAAGGTTATACTGCATTCCTTTGGAACATCAACCTTTTCAACCTTTCAAATTCATCTATATACTGATCTAATGAACCAGTTTGGACCAGTTTATTGAATTTCTCTACCACATTATAGCTTAATTCATCCCTGGATCTTTATAAAGCTAACACAAATCACTACGCCAAAATGGGCTTTATACAGCGCCTATTAGACAGCGTTTTTGAACCGCTTTATTTTTATTCATCTTTTACAGCGGTTTTTGATATGTTATACAGCGGTTCTGAACCGCGGTTTGTTATACAGCGGTTTTTCATACATTACACAGCGTTTTATGAAAAATTGTCCACTCACCCAATTATTACACGAGGGAAAAAACGGATAAAACATACTAAAAAAAAAAGGCGCCTTTCTCAATTCAACACCGACAGAACAACTCTATTCTTCACACTCCACACTAATTAGAAATTTTAGGGTTTGCTCATATTCCGAAATTGTTAGATTGGATTTCATCAGCCAACAAAGCCAAGATCAAGAACAACCAACGCTACCCAGGTGGAATTTGGGCTTTCATCTTTGATACTCAGGTTCGTTCCTGTCTCTCTCTATCTCCCTTTCCTGATTTGATTTGATTTTCGTTTTGTTTAGTTTTGAGTTCAAACAATATGATTTTACCGTGAAATTATGAACTAGGACTGATATGAGTAGATATTAGGGTTGGCTTAGTTCCATTTAGTTGAATTTTGAGTTAATTGCGATTTCAATTGATGTCGTTCCACTAGTTGTGTACATAATTCGATCAGCTTGAATGATTTGAGAAAGCTTATATGATTGAAATGGGGAAAATGAATGATGTTCAGATTTTCCGAGAAATTTGAAGTTTTAATCAGTAATTGGTGCACAAAAGTTGAACCAAAGTTAAACTAGGATCGGAGAGCTAAAATTTGATACACTACAATAAAGAATTATTAGAGCAGTAATTGAGGTGTGAGTTCCTTTTTTCGTTCACAAAATTCTGTGGAGAAAAGTGGGGAGGCTTTATTTTCATTAGTTTGGTACACTTTCAGAATGATCAAGGTGCACTCCCCTGTTGCATTTATCATGTGAGATCAGTAGCTAGACTTCAAACCTCTGGCCAATTTGACTTCAAAACTAGTTCTTACCTTGACTAGTAAATCATACATTCTGAAACTTAACTCTCTAAAATGAAGGTAGGGACAAGTTTCACTCAGTTTAGACTTCTAATCCAGCAGATTCATACTGGAAAGTTGAACTTGTGTACTCTGTATTTCTGATAACATGTTTTCTGTACGGTTCTAATTGACCAAAAACTGCACTCAAAACAATCTCTTTTTAAAAATAATTCCCAATGCAGCAGCTAGATTAGCGTCTTAGCTTTCCAAAGACGTATTATACGCGAAAAATGAAGATCGTTTGATGGGTGAAAATAGGTTTTCAACTCAGACGCGCAGGTCTAAAAAATCTAAAAAACGTCTTCTGTACAGATTTACTTGAACATAATCTCCACGCAAACCATATGTCCTTTTGCACTAATTCCAACTGTAGTAGTTAGTTTAGTGTTTTAGCTTTCCAAAGGCGTATTATAGGCAAATAATGTAGATCGTTTGATTGATAAAATGAAGCTTTCAAATCAGACACCCAAGTCTGAAAAATCTGAAATATGCCTTCTGTAAAGTTTTACTTTAACTAAATCTGCAATTAAAATATATCTTTTTCTACACTAATTTTAACTGTAGTAGTTAGTTTAATGTCTTGGCTTTCCAAAGACGTATTATACGCTAAAAATTACCAAGCATCATGATAGTTCTCGTACCTTCTGTAGAAAAGTCCTATTAGTACCAAGCTAGAGATTGCAAATCTGGAGTGTAGTTTTACGTAATAGCTAAAACTCACAGTGAGAGTAAACAATCAGTGCGTGGCGTTTCTGAACACAGTGAGAAGCAATGAGCACACCTGCACATGACTAATAGTATCAAGGATTCTTTGTTTTGGTTTTGACAAGAGTAGCATCATTGGCTAGCGAAGATCAACGTCTCTACTGAATATTATGCAATTTTATTCCAAAACCCCTGTGCAATCTAATCAGATGAAACTAGTATACTCCATAAATTGTGTTTTTGGTGAAAATGATATCTGTACTAATGCCAATTAATTTGTTGATCGATCATTGCAGTACTTCCTTAGCTCCCCGCGTGCGAGTTATTACAAAAACCAAATCGATGAAGTGAAGAGCTAACTAATTTTGAGTATGTGTATATATATATATATATATGTATGGTTTGAGATGATTGTGGGATTGGTTGACGTTTCATATGTTGCTGGAGGTTCATGTGTTTTTTGGAAAGGAATGTTCCATATGTTGGCATATATGTTAAGGTCCTCTTTTAATTTGGTGTAAAAACTGGGCAGTGATCGAAATATTGCAGGTTATATATATTATGCTTATGGATGGGAATGCCTGATGTAGCATTGTAGCAATAGGCGTTTTAAAAAAAAAAAACAAAAAAATTACACAGCGGTTGTAACAGTAAAAGACTTTATACAGCGCTTTTTTTCCGCTGTGGTAGATACTATAATACACAACGGTTTTAAACCGCGATGGTATCAATGCCCCCCATTATACAGCGCCCCCATTACACATCGCTTTTAAACCGCTATAAAACTGAAAAAAACCCGTTGTGTAAGACCTTAAATGTAGTAGTGAATTCAGCTTTCCCAACCATATTCAGACATGTCATGTAATAGCCCGATCCACCGTCCAGCGCAACACAACCCAATAAGATGGGTAGTCACCTCTTAAGCCCATATATCCTCTCGTGGACTCTAAAAAGTGAAGGCCTTGTTGGTAGTATGATGGTAGGAATTTATTATAAACTGATCATATGAGCCTTAGTTTCCCAATGTGGGCCAAACAAACTCCATAAACCACTTTCCAAATTTCGTAGTGTTACAAACTCCCCAACTTAAAGAACGCAACGTCCCCGTGCGTCTCAACCAAACCATACCAACATCATCACAGGTCCAAGATCTCCCCAGGTAGACGGCTGATCTGGGCCTAACCTCAGCACTCAGCACGCGGTCGCAGGGTTGCTCTGATACCATCTGTAACAGCCCGATCCACCGTCCGTCGCAACACAAC
>JBBYHQ010266807.1:0-22341 GCA_038382645.1 Spergularia azorica
ATTAGGGAAGAATTGTGTCAATTAGATTTATTTGATGATATTTGTCTCGTTATAATTCCTGATGTAAGTGCCGTTTGGCGATTATATTAATGAATGTCCGATTATTTCAAAAAAAAAAAATTATGATTTCGCTGTTTTTTAGATCTCACCCTGTACACTTTGCTGGCTAAAAAATACTTATTTGGAGGTATATATAATTCTTGTCCATTAGTAAATTTTTCTGTGTGAAACCAAAAAGCAATAGATATGGCTGTTTCACTTATGTATGAACCCAATTTCTGGCATTTCCTCCATTTTTCATGAAATGGTAAAATGGAATGTCAGCTAAAGTGTACTATCTCCGTTTCAGATCAAACACCTTGTATTTCTTTTCATGACATCCCAGCTCAAACGTTCCATTTATTTTGGGGCATCATCATCTCTCATACTTTTTTCTATTCTTCCCGGTTCTCACCCTCTCTCATATTCTCTCATTCTTTTTGTTAATCCCAACATTCTTTATCTTATTTTCTCCTAATTTCCTTTCACTACCACTACTTTACTTTATTTATTAGTTTTTCTTATTCCACTACAAATGACTCACGGGCAGTGGTGGATCCAGAAGAAAAAAAATTCCCGGTGTCCCAACAATATTTTTCGGTGCCCCACTCTTGTTTTTTAGGACCTTTTCATAATATTTAGTACAAAAATTTGCATTTCGGAAATTTTTTCTGGTGTCCCCGGACCCACCCCCCTAGATCTGCCACTGCCCCCGGGGCGTTTGAGCTGGGATGAAGGGAGTATGTGTTATCGTCTAATTTGTTTGAATTTTTTTTTTGAAAGGTAATTTGTTTGAATTTAGATTAGAATAAAGTCGTCTATACATCTAATCGGATTCAGTTCAAATTAAATTAAATCGAATTAAATTAATTCACTATTAGAAATGGTCAAAGTGTCAAACAAGAGGTAATCTATCTGAAAATGAAGATGGATACTGAGAAAACTTAGCAATGTCAATTTGCAACGCAAAGTTAAAGCCCTTAATTAGTGGGCTTCACAAGAGTAACAACAAGTCCACGAAAAGACAGACTTGTATTGGGTCGACAACTATTGGGATCATATAGTTGAAACATCATGATTCATGAGTTACAAATGACCCCTGGTACGGCCCAATGACCAAGAGAACAGTTTTAGCAAGTTGACAAGTTTAGGGCATGTTTGGTATCGTTTTTTTTTTTTTTTTGAAAACCAGAAAAAATGTTGCAGTTGTCAGTTTTCATTTTCTATATGACTATTATAAAAATAAACAATTCAATGTTAATTTTGTAACTTATTTGATCAAATTTTTAACGCAAAAAAAAAAAAAAAAATTAAAAACTAACTGAACATGACAATGATAGTGAACCGACCCTTGTAATTTTAAGTAGGACAATACTAGAGGCTCGTAAAAATGTCAACTATCAGTAATACTATCAAAATTTTACTACACACATGTATAATTTTATCATCAATACAATTAATTTTACAACCTGGAAAATAAGTTCTTGAAACAGTATATGAAATGTAACTTTAATTTAGTATACATGTACGAAATGTAACAAGATTTTGGACCCAATATGATATTATGTTGTAACAACATGCCAAACTAAACAAAAACAAAAACATTACAACCACAACCACAACGACAACGACAACGACAACAACAAAGCCTCACAAATGATTTACGCTTAACAAAATAAAACAAAAATACAGGGAGTATAACTCTCTCTCTTCCTTACCTCCTCCTATGTGTTGATTAAATTTGCCATGACGTTGAAACTTGAAATAGATGTTAAATTCTCTTCTACTAGCCGGCGGCTTTGAGAAGCTTCAAGAGAACAATAGGTCACCTCGAGTTATAAAGCAGCATTATTATAGAAGGTATTCAGTTCACGAGTTCATCTTACATAGTGATCATAGTTTTTCGAGGTTTGATTTTAATTTGATATTAGCGTTGTATTTTGATGATTTCATTACTTGTTGTAAATCATGTATGATGAATTATTATAAATGAGCTTCCTCTCTAAAAAAAAAAAGACAATTAAATATATACGCGCCAGAGGAAAGAGTTGAAGTGCAATTTAAATTTCCCTTAATTAGGTACAATGTGACTACAAATGAAAAAACCACGCCCCTGCACAAACGTTCCAATTTCCCTCTGTTTGTACTTCAATTTCCTTGCTTATGTTCCATGCTGTGCTTCTCTTCTTTTTCACTAAACATTTCTAGTAACATTTTCAAAGAGCGTTTCACCTTGTGTGGTGTCGTTAACAAGTCGAGTTGAGGAAGTTCTTGAACCATTTTGCAGAGTTCTTAGGATACCTCTTGAGGTTGTCATTGTAATCGACATAGTAAAGACCGAACCTGGATGAATATCCTGCAGACCATTCCCAATTATCCAATAATGACCACGCGAAATAGCCTTTCACATTACAACCATCTTCACTGCATCATCACAAAAAAATCAACTATATTAGTTAGTAATCAAAGATTACTACTTGACCTGGCCACCTATGTCTCCTTGACTCCTTGTACTGAAATATTGTGTTGCTTACTTAATAGCTGCAGCCAGATTTTCAAGATATCCACTGTAGTACCGGATTCTTTTCTCGTCGTTCAGGGTGTCTTTCAGTGATGTGAAAATGCTATGTCCATTATCCATCCCTGCAATTGATGAAAAGCATTAGTACAATCTACTTAAAATTGTTACAAAAGTCCTATGTGATGTACTGTGAACATTGGTTTAGGTATAATCTACATGTGTTGTTTTCCAAAAAAGAAATCGTTCACAATGAAGGATCTACGGGACTGTTTATGTTAATCGACCTCAAATCATTTTGCTATTTGTAAAAAAGGGCAATATTTCATTTAAGCATGATCTAAAGTAATGTGTAAAAAGTTGTTAAAGCAGTAGTACCATTTTCAGTTATCAAAACTGTTGGGTTTCCGTACTTCTGCTTGATATAGTTCATCAATTCTCGGATGCCACGAGGAACAATGTACAGCCATATGGCATGAGCCTGCACAACATATGCATTCAACTGATTAGCTGAATAAATCTAAGCTAAGTGATCAGAAATTTATGATGAGAAACACATCAGTAAGTATCAAAGGAAAAGATGCCTAGATACCTTCTCTCCAATAGGTTTTCCATCATGTCCGAATGCTGGGGAACGAAAATATGCCAATAATCAGTCATATATTAAACAGTTGTTGGGGAAGAAAAAGCACAGATAAGAAGAGATGACTTACGAAGGGTAATGGTGCCAGAGTCTGCAAGGGCGTCATGAAGCAGAACCCCAATCAGATTAGTCATGTTGCTCCTTGCATAATATGTGGTATAATGGTTTATGCCAACAAAGTCCAATGACCCTTTGAGAAGAGCAGACTCAGCAGCAGAAAATTTTGGGAGACGATCTCCTACTCGCTGTCTCATTGAGCTCGGATAATCCCCAAACATCAGTGGATCAAGAAACCTGTATGCATTTTTGCAGATGTTAGTCAACTTATTATAAGTACTAAGGCATGCTAGAAAATTTCATTGTATACTCATATAGGACTGCAGTACCAGCCAAGTTGAAAATCTTGAGCTCTTTGAGCTGCTTCGATGTCTTCTGTTTTGTTCGTTGCTGGCTCAAACCATATCACATCGAATGCTGCTCCTATGGTGCCACCTTGTTTTTTCTGCCAATGTTGAAAGATTGGATGACATAGATTAAGCATTAGTACAACAGATAAACCCTTAAAAGACTGTTTGCGCATTAGTATTTCAACAGGTCACTAAGGTTTTACCTGGTACTTTTTCCTGTAAATATCGACAGTAGTAGCATGCGCGAGAAGCAAGTGGTGTCCGGCAATATAAGGCTCAGTTGCAGAGTTTCCTGCCCTGCAGAACAGGTGAAGAAGGATAGAGCACCTTCCTGGTGCAAATATGCCTATATCATATCCCTGAGCTGCCACTGTATGAGGCTCGTTAATTGTTATCCAATGCTTCACCCTGTCTCCAAACTTCTGAAATAGAGTCTCAGCGTAGACTGCAAAATCATTTCTGTAACAAATCACGCACAAAAAACCAGACATAATGTCACAACCTAAAACTAAAGTTACAAGGTCATAAACCTAAAAATGTAGTTTATGCATTAGAAAGTACATGATTTGTGGGCTAAGCCAACCCTTGTAGCTATCCTCCAATGTTAAAGGAGTGTCCCAATGGTAAATTGTAACATATGGTGTAATCCCTGCAAGATATATCACTCACATGTCACAAAATTTATGCTAAGAATCAAATCAACCTTCCATCATAAATTCATAACAAAAAGATTACCCTGAGCTAGCAAAGCGTTGATTACATTGTTGTAATGATCAACTCCGGCCTGATTTAATTGCCCCGTTCCATCTGTCAACCAAAATATGCATATATTTCTTATTAGAAGTTATGATCAAACGCGTAGAGGTACTTGTATTTGTTCAGAGGTAGTTGAGTCGGTTACATGGAAAGATTCGAGTCCAAGAGATCGATAACCTGTAGGCGTCAGCTCCCAGATCCTTCATTAGTCCTATATCTTCCTGTTCAATGAAGCAGTATGTATCATTTTTCAGGTTTAACTTCAACTAAACAGATGTCAAAGAAGCCTAGAAAATGCTGTGATATACTATATGCTGATATGCATTAGCAAATCCATATTAGAGCAGCAATAAAATCAGGCTTACAGGGTAACGATGATACTGATCTTCTGCAACATCAGCGTTGCTGAAATCCATGACCTTACCTGCAGCAAACAAGCAGCTTGTTTAGTAAAGAACAATCTAAACTGTCATGAAATAATTGACCACGAGTTTATTTGGCAAAAACCACTTAATTAGTTCATTTGGCCGAACTGATGACATATTGCATTAAGCTTTTATGCTCGTGAGTCTTAAATTTGACAGTTAGCTCAACTAATAAAACATATGAATGTAACATTCAAGATAGGACTGGAAACTCGCATAGTGAACTCAAACAAACTCAGTTATGTGATAAAAGTGAGGATTAGTGGATTACCAAATGTGTGAGCAAATTTGTCCCAGACAGAGGGGCCCCTGCCATCCTCTTTCACAGCTCCCTCGTACTGCAGTACACAAAATTTTAGCATCAAAATGGCATTAACGTCAATGTGACAATGTGAACGCATGGTTGCTTATTTGCGTGATAGTTGGTACGTAATGTGAGCAACGACTTCTGTGTCAACCGTACGTTTGGCTGCCCATTCCCTAACAGATTTTCAACTTCAGCATGTTCCGCGATGAAATCAGGATTTGAAATTCTAAGATCCCAAAATTATGACTAGATTAATGAATTAATGTATACTATAATTTCAATACTAAAGATACTCCCAACGGTCTAAATTTACACATTTCACACACCCACTGTGCTCGGGATTAACATTAAAGAGGAAAATTATAGGGCTCGGTTTCAGTCCCCTTACTTTGCTCTCCAACTGAAACACTTTACTTCAAGTTTGATAAAAGCCTATACCAACTGGTCTATCTCTAAACCCAAACAATTTACTTCATGTGTTTCATATAGAAGCCTAAACAATCTCTGAATAAGAGCATGCATAACGCCACGCTGAAAATCCACTCGTCCACACCAAATGTGTCTCGGGCCAGTTGATTTTCAGCGTAGATTTAACATTTCCCTATTATAAAACAAAGTGCAACTATATGATGCATAATGATGGACAACACAAAATTAAAATGACCAAACAAAGATGATGCTTTGGCATGATAAAAGGGCTTAAAATGTGGTAAGTGCACAAGAAGTCAACAATATGGTAGAAATGACAAATACTACAAGTTGTTACTTGTGACTTGTGAGTGAGGGGGAATAAAAACCTGTTTTTATGCACGTAAGTGAACATTATAGCAAGTCAAAACTACCAATATTCGAAGCCAAAAAAAAAGTGTTTTACTAATTAGATGATCTAAGTTAAAAAGAAAGACAGATTATCACGTAAAGCTTATTATTAAAAAAACGTTCGTATAAATTGAACTATAACGACTTTTAAAAGGAAAACTGAATCTGATCGACTTTTTTTACTTAGTGGTTTCACTTTCTAATGATTTCATAAGGTGAAAGTAATTACAATCAAGATGTCCAAGTAAGCTCATCACTTAGCATCAACTATCAAGCAATGATGATGCCTTGGAACTAAGAAGGGATAAGTCATGAAAAATGGATTCCCACCAAACAAATACGAGTACATTCATAAGGAAAGAGTTATAATAAAAAGGCACAAAAGTATACCATTTAAACTCTTGATTATACTACCTTTTTTGATTGATTTTATAATCCACTATGATAAATTAATTTACATCAATCTTCAAAAGGGGATGCACCCATATGGCCATATCCACTAATACAATGCACACACATCACCAACATTTCACCAACAATTCTATTCTCCTTTTTGCTTTTGGGCTTTTCTTAAAATTATGGTATAACAGAACAAGCTAGAAGCAAGGAATATATTATCGATCATTCTATGAATAATTAGACGAGTTTTGAATCCTTATTGTTTTTTATTAATCCAAATTACCTAACAGTATAACATGTAGTATCAAAATTTGAACTTGCTAATATTTGAGTTGTTGGGTGTCTTACATCTTAACGAAACGTCGAAAATGTTTCACGGTTTGTGCAATTGTTTGTACGTAAATTCCTACACTAATGTCTAAAACACACTTGTTCAATAACAATCCACCATATGAGTTTTTGAGCATAAATTAGGTGAATACGAACAAAATGAAAGTCATACTACCATACAAACCGTATTCACATGACTTGCAATTTATCTTGTAACTTCAAGAAAAAGTTTCAATTCATGGAGAAATGAATTGGACTAACCTGGTATGCAGAAGATGCTGTGCCAAACACAAAGCCCTTGGGAAAGTTCCTCCTACTCACATTTGTAGAACAATCACAATAACCATGGTTGATTAATACGAAGAATAATACAAGGAAGACGTAAACGATATGCTTCTTTCTCGGAGTTGTGGACATGGTACCCCAATTACGGATTAAACTATAAACCCAATAATCTTGTGGGCTGCAAGTATGATTTTCGTTTTCTTGGAAATATTGGGCGCAAAGATCAGTTCAATCGAAATGCACGAACGGCTAGTGGTGAAATAGAAGTTTGGGATTGTGGGTAGTGAATAGTGATGATCATATGGAGAATTTATGAGAAAAGAACGAAAGTGAGGCAACGACTCAATGAGTGGGCTTTGCGAACACAATACATAAACGGTAAATGGGGATTGTGGGGATGTATTTATAGTGGAAAGAGAATTGTCGATTTTGGCAATTATCACGTTCACACGTTTTCGTTTTTTAACTACTTGCCCATTAGTAATGATCTATGTGTAATTCGAATCCGTTACATTTGAAATGCTTATCTTTATTGAACCACACGTCGTTATTTAAAAATGGTATACATTTTCGATATAGTCTTGCCTCTCATCTGGCGCAAATTTACTAAACTCTCACAAACAAAGTGGTCGATCTAATTGCACATGGAACTAAAGGGATATTCATATTGAACATCTCAAATAATGGAATATATATCGTTTTTCGAACGGTGTTAATAATGCTCTAAGTCTAGTATTAAACATTTTTTAATGGCGCTTACAAGAAAAATGTATTCCGTAACAACAATGTACTAAACAAAGATTAATACCAAAAGAAACAAGCATAAGATCAAAATCAAGAGAACCGCAGGGGTGTCTAATTTTTCGCGTAGAGGCAAACAACTTTATGAGGAGTATTTCTTTGTCCATTTCACATTCATTTTTTCTGCGTGAAAGCAACAAACAATAACTCAGGCTGTTTCACTATTGTATGAAACCAATTCTGTCTTTCGTCAATTGTTATTATGAAGGGGGAATGGATCCAATTCAGTTTAATATTCATATAAGTGATTTTAATTTTTAGTTTAGATTACGTTAGATTGATCACCTATACGGCTATACGTCTAATCGAATTTCAATATTTCATTCAACTAAATCAAATTTCAGTGATTCAGTTAAACTAAATCACATTTTTAACTCCAAGATGTAATCTTAGATTTACCTTTTTTTTTCGCCAATATAGGTGAAAAAATACGATAATGTTTCTTTTTAGTATTTTTAACTCAAGGTCAAGACCTTACATCAATAAGTGTCTAAAAATTATTCTATGACCGAAAATGCTTTGTTGTTCATAAATCATAATCCTTTCCTAGCAGAATTCATGTTGCAGATACGACCTTTTGTAGTAATTTGTATACTTTGAGCAAACCCCAAAAAAAAAGATAAAAACAAAAATAACAATAAATAGAAATGAAAAGAAGATGGACCATGATAAAAATTATGTCAACGTCCAAGAGCAAAGTCAAAGCCCTTAATTAGTGGACAAAAACAAGTCTGAAAAAAGTTGGACTTAGACTGGGCCTTTTATTGGGCCTTTACAATTGAAAACTTCATGACTCGTGAGCTGCAAATGGCTTCTGGTATGGCCCAATGACATAGAGTGTAGTGCCTGATACGCCTGATAGCAATTGGCAAGTTGACAAGTTTAGTAATTTCATGTTCTTGTTTGAAGTTTAGCATATCAGAAGTCTCTAATTTTAGTACTCGTACATAAGTATGACAGTATTCGAGTAGTTTTCGGCTTTTCGCCTAGGTGCCCCTAAATGTCACATGCGATCCTTCACCATCGCTTAATGTTTGAGATCAAATTGTCAAATACATAAAGATGTCTAGTCATAAAGGCTAAAATTGATACCCCGTTTACATTCATATACTTGGTTCGAATCTCCTTTCCCGACATTGTTTCGCCCACTTTTGTAGCTCATTCTGGACAAACTAAACAACAATGCTGTAACCACTAGCATACCCGACTACAGACTACAGTAACAAGAACAGTTCAGAATATCTCAACTACAAATCACTACTGTTGCCAATCTATTTAATCACCTTCTTCGCCTCCTCCACCTAGCACTCGAACCCGAGTCCACATGCTGCATCTTCCTGATCAGAATCCTGAGTACACCATCCTTCATTTTGTGCTTCACCCCCATAACCTTGCAGCAGCCACATTGCAAATGAAATGAAGAGAAGTAGGAACGACAGCCTACGTCGTATTCATGCTCCTTCTCGCCATCACCCCCATAAACCAAACAATCATCAGGGTTGTCCTCGCTTAACATTCCCACAGTGCAAAGCTTTTCCTCCAGTCCTCGCATGTCCATCCTTATGTACATGCGATCACGGGTTTCGCTTTCCAACACCCGGCTTTCGTACACTCCCTCCACCCCTTGCATCAGGTAAGGGTTGATGTGCGTCATAGATGATTCGGCCAGAGATACTGAAAACAAAAAGATATTTGCAACACAATGAAAGTCAACTGATTAATTTCGTTAAGGTACTCAATTTTAGTACCACCAAAATTCGTTTCATAAAATTCCACTAGCATATAATTGTACTACGGAGTACATATTATTGTCACCAAGAAATTGACCGACATAACAATGATTCCACATTTCCACACATAACAGTGTTTTTGGGATTGTAAAGATTCAATTTTTTACCAAAGACAGTCCAACAACTTATCCCCAATTAACCACAACATGCATATGCAATACCCATTACCACTTGCACTCAAAATCACTTGATACAATAATATTGTAAACAATCAGGACATCAACACGGAGCGACAATAGACAAGATACGAGCTTTAATGGAATTTGATTTAATTAACGAACACAGACTCACCTAATGCTCTCGTAGCAAGAGCCCCATTAGAGTCCTCATAAATCAGGGAAGTATCCTCCTCCTCACTGTCCTCAACATTAAGGGCACGTTTTGAGTCACCCAAAAAGTGTAGGGTACCCTCCGCACCAGGGAAGAACAGCCTGAGACACCCATTCTTCACAGTCATCTCAACTTGAATCTCATTCGGGTCTCGATCCAGCACCACGTACCCGCCATAAACTCGGTCCGAGGAATCGTGCCCGGGCCAGAACATGGGCGCTTTCCCAGAGAATGTCACGGTGCGTTTCTCACCGTACTTGATCAGCTTCACTCCTTTCGGTGGGACTCCCGGCATGTCAATGCGGGCGTAGAAGCCGGCGTCTTTCACTTGCCGCGCCTCGTAGGCTCCCCTCGGCCCGGGTGTTTCAAATACTTGATACGGCCATGCGGGTGATCTTTCACTTCATTTTCTGCCAAAATCGTATAAACATAATTTGGTCGTAACCCGTAAGATACATGAATTTGTGGTCGGCTAAAATGAATTATAGGACGTATGGTGAAATGTAACAAATTATCATTCTAATTGCTACAAGGTCTACAACCATCAACATGGATAAGAAGAATAATTGTAGTCTACGCAAAAACAACCAACAAAAATTTACTAACCCTGATAACTAATTTCTAATGGAATTAATTAGACGAATTGTATGACAATTGACATGAATCACAATATTATTAGTGTACATGCTAAAACCAATATCAAACATAACTCCAACATATGATCAGATCAGTTTTATGTGCTAATTAAATGAAACGTTATTATAGTTTATACATGTACATAATGTAACGAGATTTTGGACCCATATGATATAATGTGACAATTTACAACAACAACAACAAAGCCTTATCAAAAATAATTCGCGGATGATGTAGTAAACCAAGAGGATATTTACGCACCGGAGGAAAGAGTTGAAGATGAGGCTGCCATGGTTTCTTTTTGTCTCTGTAGTTCTGTATAGATGAAGATACTAGAAGTCTAGAAGTAGGTGAAGGTAAACAGTTGTGAACTGGTCATGTGGTGTTAAATACTACTCCATATTATTTACATTTTACAGTGGTAGAAAGTACATACACTGCAAAAAAATTGTCTTTTTGCAATTTCTAGCCATGTCATTTTGCAATTTTTACTTTGACTGTCTGTGGCATTTGAGACCTGTTGCATGGAAATGGTAACTTTTTCACTGGAACACGAAATAAAGTTTTGAGGTCCTGTGACATAATTACCCTTTTTCTGTGTTTTGGTTTATTTTGTTTGAAATTTGAACAGTGTATACATGATGTAACTTAGCTATAGTGACACTCTAATCAAATTGATTTTAGCGATTTGATTGTCAATATCTTAATCGAGTAATCGCAAAAGTTGACATAACGTCATTTACACGACATTACGACAAATGTAAAACAAGTCGAGACATTCTAACTCATTTACTTGAGCGCAACATCACAAATAGTTCATCAAACACGCCAAAACACGTACAACAATTGAAATCGAATCTAAACCAAAAATCTCAACAAACTGAGTTCCCGCATCCAACTACAGATCATTGTTGTCTATCTAGCTATCTATTTAATCACCTTCTTTCTCCTCCGAGTACTCGAATCGGGGTTGGGAATGCTTTGCGGAGACTGGATGTCCTCAATCTTGTTCTTCCTAATCAGCATCCTGAGTACACCATCTCTCATATCACAGGACTCCAAGTGCACAATCTTGCAGCAGCCACATTCCAGAGAAAATGAACTGTAGTACTCACGGCCACCTTCGTCAAATCAGTGCTCCTTCTCTCCTTCACCTCCATATATAATATTTTCACAGTTTACTGCCACTGCCACAGTGCAGAGCTTTTTGAGGATCAAGGTTGGCTTAGTGATTAGAAGTACAACCTGCCCGGGGGTTGTCCCGGGTTCGAATCCTCATATCCCCACCCCCGCAGTTTTATCTGCTCCTTTGTACCAAAAAAAAAAAAAAACAGTGCAGAGCTTTCTCGACATCCCGGGCATGTCCAACCTCAGGTACCACATCTCACTGGTTTCGCCCCCGTCTACCTCCCGGGTTTCGTACACTCCCTCTACTCCTTGCATCAGATACGGGTTGATGTGCGAATATGATTTGTTGGCACTAACTGAACACAAGAAAAATTTGCAAAATTACTTGCTAAAATTCAAATTCAGCCATTCTATCGATTATCGATTGAAGAACTCGCTAAGGCAACCTTGAAACTCAATTTCGATACCACCAAAACTCGTTTTAATTCAAACTTGACTAGCATGATTGTACCATTACCAAGAAATTGAACAATGATTCAACAAATAACAGGGTTTTTGGGGATGTACACGCATATATACACATTAAACGACCTTGCAAATTACAAGATCCAATCTTTATCAACCACAACATTAGCAATACGCACCACTTGAACATTCAACACTCAAATTAGTACTAACAATTCAATAATAAAAAAATTAAAGGGAGGAACGACGACAAAAGAAGATACGTGAGCTTTAGCTGATTTAATAAACGAACACTGACCTAACATTTTGATCTCAACAGGCCCTTCAGAGTTCTCACGAATTACATGTTGTACCTCCTCCACGTCCTCTACCTTAGGGGGTTTCGAGCGACCCAAAAAGTGTAGGGTACCCTCCGCATCAGGGAAGAACAACATGAGGCACCCATTCTTAACAGACATCTCAACTTGAATCTCATTCGGGTCTCTGTCTAGCACCACGTACCCGCCATAAACTCGGTTCGAACCGTCGTTTATCCAGTGCTCGGGCGCTTTTCCGGAGAATGTCACAGTGCGAGTCTCAGCGTACTTGGCAAGCTTCACCCCATTCGGTGGGACTCCTGGCATGTCGATGCGGGCGTAGAAGCCCTCATCCTTCACTTGCCAGTCTTCGAACGCTCCCCTCGGCCCGGGTAATTGCTCTATGAGTACTTGTTGCGGGTGATCCTTCACCTCAGTTTCTACAAACATCATACAATTCGCACAAATTATACACCATCTATTGCAATTTATGCCAGGAGGAATTGGTCAAATTTTAACAATTTTGATCATTAGAAAGAGGAAACAAGTCTTAATAGTGTTATATGAATTTGAGGTCCGCTAAAATGAACGAATTATATGCAAAAGTTACAAACTTTCACTCTCATTGCAACAACAAACAACAAAAGATAACAAATTAACAATCGATAATCAACCCACATAAATTGTGATTACAAAGACTTGAAAACGATACGAAATTGGCTAATTAAGTTGAACGTCATACATACAAATGACTTTTAAGCAATTTCGACCATTACGAAGTGAACAACTCTTAACAGTGTTCAATGAATTTGAGGTCGGCTAATACGAACAAAATAGAAGGTATAAAGTTGCAAACTTTGAGTCTAATTACAACAACCAACAACAAAAAATAACAATCAATAATCACGCACATAAACAGTAATTACAAAGACTTGGTATAAAGATGAACCACCATATATGACATAAATCACAATTCTATTACTCAGTATATGCCAAAACCAACAACAATCATAATTCATAACCCCAATATATGAAAAATCAGTTCTTGAAATAGTAAGTGAAACGTTACTACTCCGTGTAATTTAGCATACATACAGGAAATGTAACGAAATTTTGGACCCAATATGAGACAGTATTATGATACAATACGATGCCAAAGTATAAACAAATTAAAAACAACATATCAACAACAATAACAAAGGCTTATTAAAATTAATGAATTGAATAAAATAAAGAGAATATATATACGCACCAGAGGAAAGAGTTGAAGATGAGGCTGCCATGATTTTTTTTTTTTTTTTTTGTTTAATGGAAGAGACTAGAACAAAGTAGGTGAAGACTGAAAAGATCAAGTAGGAAAGGTTAATGTGGTGTGAAATACTCCAGTAGAGTTCTTTACATTTACAGTGGTGTTTTTACTTTTCATCTTTTATTTTTTAGTAATTTGCAATTTGTAGCTATGTCCTTTTTTGTTCTTTTCTACTTTGACTGTGGACTGCGGTGTCTGAGGCCTTTGAGACTTGTTACATGGAAATGGTAATTTTTTTTTTTTGCTGCCACATGAAATAAAGCTTTGAGGTTCTGTGTGGTGATTTCCTTTTTTGCAACTTAGCTAGACCAGCAATAGTGTCATTTAAATAAAAAAAACTACTCTAATAATCGATTGATCTTAGTGATTTGATCCTTATCAAGTAATCGCAAAACTTGACACAACGCGACAGTGTACTACAAGTCGAGACATTTAAACTATAGTCGAATATTTCGGCACTCTAGCTCATTTGCTTAAGCGTGTGACAAGTGACGACGTTGCGACCAATTAATCAGACACAAAAACACGTATCAATTGAAATCGGATCTAGTCCAAAATTTTCCAACAAACTGAGCTCCGGCATCTTCTTGGAAAGTACTTGCTCAGATTAATCTTTAACCTTTCATGTCAAAGCTGCTAGCTGATTTGACTAGTATTTTTCACATCATTTTTCTTTCTTTTCCCCATGAGCCTTTCCAGTCTTTCTCTCTCTCTCTCTCTTTCTCTGTCAGCTCAAAGGCGTATCAAGTACGTTTCCAATAATCTTCTGTCATGGCAGCTCCTCCATCATCATCTTCACCTCCATCTGGTCTTTCTCTTTCTCTATCTCTCTCTTCAACAGTAATTAATTTTTCACCTCTATTAACTATCAAACTAATCATTAAAATTACTGCTGTAAAAACTAACACAATTTTTCACACTATTATATCCTGATTTGAACAATGCAGAAATGACAGCGAAGCCTCACCCATACCAAGACTTGCCCCGGTCACCCGGCGGGCCAAAGGGAGCTTTCGAGGCCCGTCAAGTGAAGGGCGGGCTGTACGTTCGGGTCGACATGCCAGGTGTCCCAAACGACGGCGTAAAAGTGATCAAGTACGACGACACTCGCACCATCACCTTCTCCGGCAAAGCTCCGGCCGTCTGGGCCGGGTTGGACTCCTCCGACCGGGTTTACGCCGGCTACGTTGTTCTCGACCGTGACCCTTCAAACGTCCAGTAGTTCAAGTACGAGGTTGTCGACGGCTGCCTCCGCATGTTCTTCCCTAACTTTGATGGTTCCCTTCATTTTCTCTCTCCTCCCTCTAACAATAATGACGCAGGTCTGTATATTACTACGTATTTCTCTTAAATTTTGGACGTTTTTTAAATTATTTGTTAGTAGTACTCTCTCGGTTTTTTTAGAAAGTTAACGTTGCTTAAAATCGAACCAAGTGTTAACTTTCCGAGTAAAGGGAGCAACTATTATCGACCATTCTAAGTGGCGTGTTTGTTGTTGTTGTTGGGTTATACAAATTATGTGCAGAGAAAGAGAATGGGGAAGAAAATGAACAAATTATTCCTGCGGAATCATGCATGGCCTTCATCTTACACGCCACTCCTACTGGTATTACATATTCCTGATAATTTTAGTGGTCAATTATATTGAAATTCATGGTTAGTTGATTTGACATTTGTTGTTAATCTAGTTAAAGATAGCTAGACCTTTTTCCTGTTGATATTTTTGTCAAATTTTGTTTAATTTACCTTTGTTCGTAATTCTTGCATCGTGTTTACGTGACTTAATTTGTATAGTGATTTGTGTTGGCCGATGTCACGTCATTTTGGGAGTATGGCTTTGTTGTTTTTGTCGTTGCTTGCCGATGTTATTTTTATTCTTAGTTCCCGGAAATGAAGTAGATCCTTAAACATATAATTGCCGCTTTAATTCTGATTCTCAACTCTAGGAAAATTTATGTATCTTCGAGGTCGGTTCTAATTATAAGATCCAAAATCGATTATTGCAGCTATAAGTCTATAATAACGCTATAGTTATAAGATGAACATACATCCGATTTTATAGTACTCGTATATTCGTTTAATTTCAGGCATAATATTGAGTGGTGGGAGTACAGAGCACATAAACCCGTATCTATTGAGTGGAACTAAAGGCACGTACGAGCACAAGGTCGTCCAGGGTGAGGACGGAAAACCAATGGTATACATTAGGCTTGACGTTCCAGGATCGTGCGATGTAGCCAGCGCCATCGTCGAGAATCATGACAGGGCCATTATTTTTGCAGCTGGTAAGCCAGTGAAGGACTCGGCCTACGATGATGGTACTCGTTTTTACTTTGGCACGCTCGTCCCTGCCTGTAACTGTTGCAGATACAAGGTGGTCAAGTATGATAGTAGACATGGGGTTCTAAGGTTTCTGGCTCAAAAGAGCGACAATTTCGACTCGACTCCCGTTTGCCATTGCAACCTGCCTGTTACCCTTGGTGCTCCTTTTCTGCCCTGCACGTTTCCATTCAATGGAATGCCTCCGACTCTCGGTTACGGGTCGATGAATTGATTTTCACCAAATTAAAAGGTTTTTTTTTCCTTCCTACTCTAGCGTCTCTTTTACTCGTCCTTCATCAATGTTCAAGTATCACTAGGACACTAACTAATAATCTTGAGGTCATTGTATCCATTGTACTGACAAATGTTGCCCTTAGTAAAGTGCATATATATGGCTATTGCTCTCGGTTTTGTGTTAATGACCAGTTACAGGGTCGATTTGCTCCAGATTACAGTTGTCGTGTTTGTGACTATTTTACTAAGAATAATGATATCGTACCACCCATCCTTTACTAATGATGTTACATAGCCGGCAGCCGGGCTTCGTAAGCTCTCCTTGGCCCGGGGGATTCCTCTGAGAATACTTGCGCTGGGGGTGGTCCTTCACAATTTACACCGATTATACTTCATCAATTGCAATTTATGCTAGGATGAGTTTGAAAAACGTACAAGCGTACAACTTTTAACAGTTTTGACCATTAGGAAGTAAAAACAACTCTCGGTGGTGTTAAGTTGTGTTATTAGCGACCTTAGTAGTAGCTTTCACGAGGTTTTTAAGTTCTCATGTTAAACACTTAAACGGGAAAGAAATACAGTAGCTCGCTTTGTAGCAAGGCTTGGTTCTCTTTGGTGACCATGATCTATTCATTGTAAATAACTTTCCGGACGACGTTACAACCCTCGTGGATCTTAAAAATAATGTTTAGATCCCGTTTAAGCTAAAAAAAAAGTTATTACATTTCCATTTTGGCTTTTTTACAGTGGGAAAAAGTACACTGTACGCTGGATAGAATCGTCGTTTTGTGGCTGGATATTGGATGGAATTCTCTAATTTGAATTTCTAGGCTATTGTCTTATTTTTACTTTGACAGTTTGACTGTGGTGGACCGGTGGTTTATGACTAATGAGGCCTGTGAGTCTTGTTACACGGAAATGGTAATTCTTTACTGAATAAAGCATTGAAATTCTGTTACAGTACACATGATTAGGCCTTTTCTCTAAGTTTTGGTTGATTTATGAACAGTGTATATATACGTGACACATACTGCAACTTAGCTAGACCAGACAATAATGTGTCACCTAAATTCTTTACGCTCTAGAGTATAGTCTATACTATCCGATCTCCACTCTTTACTATACATGTTGATTATAAGAAAGTATAAACATTGACCCAACAGGATAATACATTCGTATATTTAATCCATTGTCATTCAACAAGGAGTGTGTTCGTCAAAGACGGTATTAAAATCGAACCTAGTCGAGAAATCTCAACGAAATGAGTTCCCACATCTTTCGTATCTATTTGTATGAAGCAAATTGCTAGAGGTCTACAGTGTAGATATAATTAATTTATCTACAATGTAAAATTGAGTTGATAGTAGTAAAATTGTGATCGGAGTAGTAAAATTAATTGTAATGAAAAATTCAGGTAGTAAAATTAATTGGGTGAGTAGTAAAATTTTGATAGTATAGTAAAATTATTGATGATTATAGGCACTTTTGAGTGTCTACACTGTAGACCTCTAGCATTGTCCATGTATGAATGGTATCCTTTCTATTTCAACACATTACTGTTCTTTCTTTTCCTCATAAATAATCTCCCTCTCCTCTCTCTCTATCTGAAAGGCGTATCAAGTACGTTTCCAATCATCAGTTATGGCAGCTCCTCCATCGTCATCTTCACCTGGTCATCACTCTCTTTTCAACAATTATCTTTTTCACCTCCCAATCCACACTTTCATTAAAAATTACTGCTGTAAAAATCAAACTAACAACACTTTAATTAATTAACACCTCTTTTTTCCTTTAAAAAATGCAGAAATGTCAGCGAAGCTTCACCCATACCAGGAGTTGGACGGGCCAAAGGGAGCCTTCGAGGCCCGTAAAGTGAAGGGCGGGCTGTACATTCGGGTCGACATTCCAGGCGTCCCAAAAGACGGCGTTAAAGTGGTCAAGTACGATGACACCCGCACCGTCACCTTCTCCGGCAAAGCTCCGACAGTTTGGGCCGGGTTGGACACCTCCGACCGGGTCTACGCTGGGTACGTTGTACTCGACCGTGACCCTTCCGACGTCCAGTTCAAGTACGGGGTTGTCGACGGCTGTTTCCGCATGTTCTTCCCTAACTTTGATGGTTCCCTTCACTCTCTCTCGAAAGACAATAATACCCCTCTGCCGGGTAATACCGCAGGTCTGTAAATTATTCCTCTTTAATTAGTAGTACTCGAATTTTGCGGGTTTTTTCGGAAAGATACCATTTTTAGTATGGAACCAAATGTGCAGAGAAAGAGAGTAATGGTGAAGAAGAGGAACAGATTATTCCTGCGGATCCAAATCTTGCCTTCATTTTGCACTCTCCTCCTAATGGTGTATTATATCTTTCTAATCATTTTTGTCGTTATTTTCAAGCTATGAACTTGTTTTTATGTTTCATTTTTGCTGTGGTAAATGATTTTACCGAAATTAATGGTTAACTTACATTGTTGTTAATTATGTTAAGCTACTTCTATTGTTAATTTCTCGTCAGATTTTGTTTAATGAACCTTTGTTGGTGATTTTTGCATCGCGTTTTCTTGGTTTCGACAGTTTCATGGTTTGGTGACATAATGATTTGCGTTGGCCGTTGTCACATCATTTTGCGAGCGCCGCTTTGTTGTTGTTGTAAACGCTCGTTGATGTTATTGTTTGTGATACATGAGCCATGCGTTGATCTTATCTTAGATCTAGGAAAGTGAAATCCTCATACATACACAATGATTTGTACAGTTTCTCGTGACATAATGATTTGTGTTGGCCGTTGTCACATCATTTTGAGAGTACGGCTTGTTGTTGTCGCTCGATATTATTGTTTGTGATACATGAGCCATGCTTTGATCTTATACTCTGATCTAGGAAAGTAAAATCCTTATACATACACATGAATGGTTTATACGGAGTATATAGATGCTTCAATTCTTATTCTTAGATTTACGAATTTAATCTTCGAGATTTGATTCTTAGAGTGTGTGTTGTAATTCTAAGAAACCAATTGTACAATCGATTTATTGCTAGCTAAGTAGCTAACGTTATAGTTATAAGATGAATATCCGACTTACTACATAACATAACTCCATATATTGTTTCAGGCATTGGGTTGAGTGGTGGTAGTAGGGAACACATAAACCCGTATCTATTGAGTGGAACTAAAGGCATATACGAGCACAAGATTGTCCACAACTAGGAGGGAAAGCCATTGGTATACGTTAGGGTGGACGTACCAGGATCCTGTTGTGTAGCCAGCAACATCATCGAGAATCAAGACAGGGCCATTGGTTATACAGCCGGCAAACCAGTGAAGGATTCCCCCTACGACGATGGTCCTCGTTTCTACTTTGGCACGCTCGCCCCTGCTTGTGGCTGTTGCAGATACAAGGTTGTCAAGTATGATACTACAAACGGGGTTCTGAGGTTTCTGGCTGAGAAGAGCGACAAGTTCGACTCGTCTCCTGTTTGCCACTGCACCTTGCCTGGTAGCCACGGCGGTCCTCCTCAGCCTTTTACAGTTCCTCTTATTGGAGATATGCCTCCCAGTTTCGATCAGTTTCATATCTACGACCTTCGTCGTGTAATCGGGTTTTAGTTTGGTTTGGTTTTGTGTATGTGCACTTGTTGCCTGGTTTGAATTGTTTTAAGCAATGTATGTTTCAAAGACGGAGTAATATTATTGAAGTTGAAGATTAGACCGTAATGTGCTCAAAATTCTTTGGTCTAATTTCCTAGAGAGATCGAAGGTTACAAAATTCAAATGTGTCCCTTAGGCAAAGTCGATATGGCTATTGCTCTCGATTTTGGGTTAACTAGTCACAATTCGCTCCAAACCATTGCTTGTATCCTTGTTCTATGGATGATGCTACGCAATGTTCAATCTATAGTTACACAATCTGTCGATATTCAATTCTCTTCGTTATATACATTTTACTATTAATCGGATACTTTTAATAGAAATTCAAACCAAATGTAAAAGTAGAAGAAATCAAGTGACTACTCATCACAAGTACACATCATGACATTGTCCTATCCTTTTGGCTTGCACATGACAAGCCAAATTGTAGAGTAAAATCTACCCAATCTTTCTTCTGTCATATATTCAAAACCCCTCTCCTAAACCTTCAAATCATATAGCCTGCCCTTACCTTTTCCAGCACACTACCAGTCCTTTCACCAAAACTTCCTTTACTTTTTTCTGAATTTTTCACTTTATGGCTTCTTCATCCTCACCTTCTTCCCTTTCCCAAGGTCCAATCTCTTCAACACACTTATCACTAATCCATAATAATTAAGTTACTTCAATTAATTAATCATTTTTCTGTTCTTTGCGATTTGATTTAAATATCGTAACGAAGTTTGGAAAAAAATAACGATTAATTACGGTTTTTCTATTGTGTAACCGAACTAACTTAATCCTCATTTTATTTGTTGAATCTGATAGAAACCCAGGTACTGCACCACCCATACCAACGCCTGGACATACCAGGCCCAAAAGGAGCATACGAGGCCCGACAAGTTCCGGGCGGGTTCTACGTCCGGGTCGACATGCCCGGGGTCCCAACCGGGCAAATCAAGTTCAGAAAGTACAGCGAAAATCAAACCCTAACCTTCACCGGCAAGTCTCCTGTTGTGTGGGACAACCTAGACTCCTCCGAAAGAGTCTACGGTGGCTACGTGGCACTCAACCGTGACCCCCGCCAGCTGGACTTACTGTACACACATAAGAACGGCGTTCTTCGTATGTTCTTCCCGAATTCCGAGGGAACTCTCCATTGTCTCTCCTCCAAGAAAACTTCCGATGTCTATGTTTTCTCCGGCGTCAGTTCTAACCCTGACTTGTGCTCCGAACAAGGTCTGATCTATTATTATTATTAAACTTGTATAGGAAGATACATCAAATGTGGGACTATTTTTGCGAAATTTTGCCAATTTAGGAATTTTTATGGGTTTTTGGATTTTCATGTGTAGATCCATCCTTGAATGCTGATGCTGCTGCTAAATTCTTTGATTTTGACAAGGATTTGATTGGTATTTTTTGTTTTTTTTTTTTTTGCCATTTTGTGTGTTTTTTTTTTTTTTAACAATAATTCACTAATTTTTATCGATATTAATATACTAATTTTGTGAATTGTGACAGAAATTAATAGAAGGATGCGAGAAATGATGTTTAAGGAGGGAATTGCGTACAAAGCTCCTGAATTAGATCAACATGACCAAGGTAATGTTCTTTCTACGATAATCTTATTAGCAAAAAAAATCCGAAATTCTAATTATTGTGATGAAATTTTGTTATTTTTTGGACAATTTTGATTGTGTATGTTACTATGTTTGAGCTGAAAGACTAATTTGATTTCGACAAAAGTTGCATAACGTAATTTTTCGGTAGCATATATATAGACTCGTGTCACTAGAAGTAACGACTAACGATTTCTCGGTATCATATAGACTCGTGTCACTAGAAGTAACGACTAACGACTGTACCGAGTAACGGCCATATAGTGTAATGTGGAGTGGTAGACTTAATTGTAGGGCTGTAGGCATATGAAAACTGTTATAATGGTTAGTCCTTAGTTTTCATGTTCTAGTCTAGTTCCTGTAACGTGGTTACGTGAGTAATTATTAGACCTTTAACACTGGGCGTTATGGACCGTTGACATTGGACCTATATATGGGCTATATGTGGTTTCATTTTGTAACAATGTATCACTGAAAAATTGTCCAATGCGTGTATCTGTTAGGCCTCCCCGGTGGTAACGCAGCTCACATAAACCCGTTTCTGCTAAGCGGGGTGGAAGGCGTGTACGAACAGAAAGTAGTGATGGAGGGTGGCCGAGGCGACAGCATCATTTATCTGAGGATGGACATGCCTGGCGTGAGCAACAAGCAGCATTTTACGAGCGTACACAATAATTTCAAGCGCCTGGGTTATGGAGGAGAGGGTGTCCTTGAATCAAGTTACGACGCTGGTGGCCGGAGATATATCGCAATGATGTTTCTGAATTGCAATTGCTGCTATTAGGATATTTTGTTAAATATGTATATAGTATAATGTTGTTATATTGTTGTGATCATTTTCCACATGTATTTTAG
>JBBYHQ010266914.1:0-22336 GCA_038382645.1 Spergularia azorica
GAGACAACTTACACACACTTGCATCCCTCCCTTTCAAAACAAAATTAGATCAACCACCTTTAATAACCATATTCATTTCAGAACAAAATAAAAATACATTGAATAGAACTATACAAAGCCAGGAGATGGCAAAAGGGCCACCCCGTTAAAGATGGCCAATCATCGCAACCACTTTTATGATATATTGGTAGATTGCCTAGAGCAATATTACGATAGATTACTTTGAATTAATAGTATTCCTAAAACATGATCTACTTTCCAATCAACAATATAGATAATGTAGTTTTCAGGTTAATAATAGCATTGACAATTATCTTCATTCTCAAATCCGTATTGGTAATTCCATTCTAAGCGGTAGTGAGAATTACAGAATTAATTCCATTTTAAGTTACATTTGAGAAAGAAAAAAATAAACAATATAGAAATTGTGACATAGACAAGCAATACCTGCAGTGGGTTTTTCAAATATGCTTTAGACATCTCACAAGTTACAACAAATATATTAAGCCCATCCAAGATTCAAAACAAATAACTCAAACTGAGTCCCCACAATGCACACTCCTACCCTTGCCTAAGCAAGATATCGGAATAGGAAATTGGACAATCCAACACGTAGATCAACATCAAAACAAAGCCTTAGTCTACTCTAATACTAGGAACATCCTCATTCACGAATAAGCAATTGTACAGCCCCATGTGTAGTACAATACACTTTCTTCGCAAATAAAATATCAGTTCAATTTAATCACAATGAGAAGTTGCAGCAGGTGCAGATTGACATCAACCGAGCGCAATCTCGTACAGATAAACTCCTCAACAACAATCATAACTTATATTAACATTCTTGACCTTGCTTATAATGAGGTAACAAACGGGGGGTAGTGGAAACACAATTAAAGGTGAAGGCGAAGGAAGGAATCGACGACTGAGGTAGAAGCACCAAGTGAGGAACTATTACTCCAATCTTGGGGTAAAACATTACCTTAGGGGAAAGTGGGTAACTATTACCCTCTCTTCCTCCTTCCACTAATTTACCAGGACAACCACCACTCCCGCCACCACTATCTCCACGCCTTTGTTTTTACCACTTATATGCCGCTATTAATTTCCTCAATCCCAAACAAACCCAAAAATGCTGCATTTACACTTATTTACTGTAAATGGAACAACCTTCACTTATTACTAAAAGTTGATAGCGACATAAAAATGCCCTACATCTCAATTAAGTACCTAAGTACCTAACCATTACTCGATACTAATAGGTCAGCGGTCCAATGTCCTCGTCATTTTGATAAATTTCCAATTATGATTCAACACAACCACCCTTCTAGCAATCCCTAACACTTACTCCTCTTCACCCCGCCCACCTCACTCGGAATTAATTAAATTTCTAAAACTTAAACACAAACTATCATTTCGGATATTGGGTACTAAAACAGATGAGTAATCGCTTCGTGTCTCGAAAAACACTTCCATTAGACAATCACTCAAAAGTTAATTACACATCCTATTTCTCGACTCCTGAATCCGAAAAATCGACGGTCTAACCTCGTTCATCATTCACATCAATCCAAAATTAGGTTAATTCCAATTCTTATTCATTCAATCTACCACAACATTATAAAACATCACATTTTCATTCAAATAGGAAAATTAAATTAAATTAAAAAAAAAAAAGATACTACCAATTAAGCGACTAGGGTTTATGTTCACTCAATTTATACGTAGCGTAACTAACAAACAAGTGAATCATACTTTAGAAAATCGTAAATCTAGGGTTTAAGAAATGGGGGAATTTAAATTTTAGAGTTAAAAATGCTTACATTGTTTCCACTTGATTGAACGCCGGAGTTGGTGGTGCCGTGGTGGGACCCTCACCGAGTCGCCGCCGATCGGACGGTGGTAGTCACCGGACGGCCGCCTTGCCGGAGCTTTGTTTTGAGCTGAGAGAAAGAGAGTAGATCGAGATTTTGTCGGGAGCTGTTATGTTTTCTGGCTTCCTCTGTACGCTTTTGGTTTTTTATTTGGGTTTCCTCTTTCGAACCGGTTTTTTTTTTTTCTTTTCTACGGAAATGGAAATTATCGCCGGCGAGTTTGTGTCGTCGAGATAATTTGTTATGGTCAGGTCAGTGAGTCAGGTGTCAGCTACGTTGAGTTGTCGGCGTAGTCTCCTCGACCGAACCCGCTATACACCGATTGCGAACCTAGTTTTAGCTAGTGCCATTATTACGTCTAGAGATGAAGTATTGCAAAAGTACCGAGAATAGAAACCAGGTTATGAATTTCGCAAATTAGTGATGGAGTTGAAATAGCTTTGTTCATGGGATTTGCTTTTGGATGTTGGATCACAAAAGTTTTCATCTTGTCTTGGATAAATGTTCAATGCTAAGGTGGCAAACTCGCAACAATAGTAGGAGGATACACAATTAGAGTCCCAGCGAGAAAATAATTTCAACTTGCTTAGTTGAGTTTAAATCTTTCAGTAGATCCATTTAAATGTAATTGAGAAGATGATATTAGTACGATGTATGGTCAACTATTTAGTAGTCATATTAAGGATCTCGTGGTAGCTCACCTGGTTGAGCTACCACTCCCCCAACTTGAAGGTTGGAGGTTCGCTCCCTATCAAGTCTCAACCACAACTTGGAGGCTTAGGGCCTGTTTGGACAAGCTCCAACTTCTCCAAAATTACTTCTCAGAAATAGTTTTTGGAGGAGGAGCTCCAAATTGGAACTTCTACTTTTGAGGCACAAATTTACACTAGAAGTGCTTCTCATAATCCATAAACAGTTTCTCAATTTTGTGTGTTTGGCCAGTTTTCAGTTTCTAGGATCCAGAAACAGTACAGAAACACTTCAGGAGCTTGGCCAAACACACCCTTAGGCCTGTTTGACCAAGCTCCAATTTCTCCACAACTACTTCTCAAAAACAGTTTCTGAGAATCAGTTTCTGGAGGAGGAGTTCCAAATTGGAGCTTCTACTTTTGAGGCACAAATTTACACTAGAAGTGATTCTCAGAATTCAGAAACAGTTTCCCAGTTTTGTGTGTTTGGCCAGTTTCCAGTTTCTAGGACCCATAAACAGTCCAGAAACACTTCACGAGGTTGGCCAAACACACCTTTATGCCTGGTTTTCAACTGTTCAGTTGAGATTTTTTTACGAGTTTGATATTTTAATAACCCCTTACCTCCACGGGGACTAAGTCACCCGGGCAATTAAAGTCCGATAAAAAAAATTAAAAGTAGTAGTCACATTCAATCCATGCGTAATTGAAAGAGTAGTAGAGTCAAGAGTGGGGAACACACCAAGCTAAAATTAGCCTTTACCACGTAATAGAAATGCAGCCGTGGCCGAAAAACGTGAATTTATTTAACAACATTTCCCACTCACTATTGCTCTGAAAATGACGCAACTTCTAACGCGCAAGCAACTGAAAGTTTTTTTAGTAAAAAAAGTGATGATGTCCCTTTTTCCTGACGTTTTAAATATTCAAAACTGCCGAAAATTGGGTACTCATCCTTTTTAAGTATTCTACCTAATTCTATTCCTAACCCCTTTGACGTAATTCAACAATGCCGAATCATCGGCTTTTATACTGTTCTTTTTGTTTGACGTTATTCTTTTATAGTTAGGATTCGAGTAAGGTATAACCGTATTGTTTTGATCAAGGTCGATAGATAAATATTGAGGTAGTCAGAATTCACTGTTGTCCAAGCGAGTTTCATCCTCAAAACTTTTAACAATACGCGCGATGACGTCATATCCCAATCTTGGATTGCCTATGCACGTTACAATAGTTTTTTTGTCGTGTCTTGTACTCTAAACAACTGCTTAATTAAACTTATTGTGGTACCAACTCAATCAGGTGCTCATGACTTGAGACTCGAGAAGATAGATTCTATCAAAGGAAGAAGACATTGTACGTGAGTACGTGACACTCATCTATATCCAATTAACGCTTATAAACCCATCATTGACAATCATAGTTTTATGGAACGAACAATTCAATATTTTCTTAGGTGGTCCTACATATCTGGCTCATTAATTTGACCATATCGTATCATATGGTATAAATTGATACAAATATATGGGTTATCATTGTGATATGATCGATTTGATGTTGTAATATAAAGCGTAAGTAAGAAGACCCATATACAATAACTTCTCCAATAATCAAAAACCAAACTTTCTCCTCCCCTTGGTAGCTTTGCTGAAAAAAAACAAAAGATAGAATTCAGAAGATGATAAAGGTGGCTGTTGTAGCGGAGCTGCTAGAGCAGTACAAGGCTGTTATTGATAGAATGGCAGAAGAGTTGCTCGCACCACGGAGGCTGGAGCAACGTTCTTCGTCATCTTCGCCCTCGCCCTCGTCCTCGTCCTCGCCCTCGACTTCTTCATTATCAACTTCCATTTACTATGAAGATTGCCCTCCTTTCGTAGTTTACTTCTGAAACAAGCTAAAGCAAGAAACGAAGAGCGTTTTTACAATACGACTATACAAGTATAGAACACAACAATCGATCATATTCTTGTTCAAGCTAAGGTTTTTATTTGTTTCTTTGTTTTCATTCTTATTTAAAAACAAAATACAGAAAATCGTAGATTGACAAGCACTCTCCATATATATTCCCCTGGATAACGTCGACGGTCCAAAAGAACGGAGGATCGGAGTATATATGTAATCTTTAGTATTTTTTAACTCGATATTCTTTCATTTGTAAAGAATTAAGGAATCATGATCTCATGACTCATGGTACCTATACAATGTACATTTGATGTAGTTGATCATTTCTGACTAATGATTTGATCTTGTAATACACGACACATATATACAAATTTGAAGCTTTGTAATTTCCTTTCCTCTGTTTTAGTTGGTTGAAACTCTGTGTTCTTAGAAATGGTACTTTGATTAGATTGTAACCATAAAAAAGTTCGACAATGTCGAAATGATACCATTAGTCACTTAGTCTATACAAGACATATACTCAAGGAAGAAATTGAATAAGTCGTAAGCCTGCCTTGAAGAATACGGTATAGATTAAAGATTAGACAAAATATCTAGTTTTCTTACTTAAACTTTCACGGACCTAATCGTATTTATTATAAGTATGATATATTGTTCTTACGAAATTTGCGAATATTAAACACATTACACGTACACCGGAGGCCGGCCTATTTTGTATAAGATTTCTCAGGGTCCGAACTTAGATATGTTTGGTTTGCAATATAAAACGTACTTAAGAATTAAGATATGCTAGAACATAGACAATGTGGTTAGATAGTCTTCCACGTTATGTGGTGCTGAAAAATGTGGTAAGAAGGCTATACACTTTATTGTCATTATTGTAGTCCCTCATCTAGGTGAGAGTTTTGCATATCCCATTGATTTAATACGATTACTATTTCTCTCGTTTAATTTGGTGCGAGTCTAATATCATTATGGTTAATTAGTTGTTAACGATACTGCACAATGTTTGTTGTCGATTGAGTTTAATTAATTGTTTTCTCCTCAAATTGCATAGAATAGTTAAAGTTCGTACAACTAAAAACACTGATAAGCTAGAGGTTTTGTAGAAGTGTCTAATTTTCTACAACGAAGTTTTTTCTTTTCGCATTTACATGATTCGTAGTCATTTTTAATTTTGGTACCTATACTAGCTATTATAAGCTTTGGATGACTTCTTATCAATGAATCAATTCATATTCAAAATCAAGACACATTTGATGCAAAATGTATATCCGAAACGTCCAATCTAAAGACAATTTTTTTTTTTTTTCTCCAAATGAGCTACCTTATGCTTGTAGTGAAATACGACGATTCTATTAAAGCGCAATCACGAAACAAGTTAACCGATCTTGTAATCATTTAGACAACGTTACTTCTGATTAAATGATCGTATTTCGACTCGGTACACTTTGTACAGTTCTAATCACTATCAAACCCAAGCCCAATTACCAATTGGATTAGAGAGTCTGATCCATAAAAATGAAAAAATCCATTAAAAAAAGTCTGAGTTTGATAGGAAATGACAAGTAAAGTGGCGTAAATAAGACGATTAAAATCAAAGTTTTTGACTCCAAAAAAACAAAACAAAAAGTGGAAGTGATATCTCTCATAACATTTCAGCGAGGCCACCAAAGAGAGGAGAGAGAAAGAAAGAGAGTGCGACAGACAGACAGCTTCTCACTCAAGCTTCCATGGCTTCCCCGATCATCTTCAGGTTAAAAAGTTTTAAACCCTCCAATTTCACTCTTAATCATTTTATATATTTTAATCTATTTGCTGCCCTTTAATTGATTGTATTAATTAATTCTACTGATCATTTTAATTGATTTTTTTAATCATGTTATTAGCTGATTGAATTTGATTTTTTTTTTTTCTGATGAAACCCTATTTAATTTTGAGCATATGCTGTGTATTTTGATTATAATTGAGATGGGTTTTTCTTAATTTTGTCAAAGTTGTCATCTTTATGGGTTTAATTTTGTTTTTCAAATGTTTGATTTTGGATTAATTTGATTTTTTTTTGTGTGTAATTACTCCATGTTTATCTGTCTGTCTAGGTTTATGATGGATGATTGTTAGTTTATTTAATTATGGGTTTGCAATTTTTTGGGGATTTTGATTTGATGAAGATATCAGTTGTTGAAACCCTAAGGAATAAGATGTTTAAATTGTGAATTTGTTGAAATGAGGGTTTTTGTTTTGTGTTTGTTTGATTATTACTCGTTTCGGATTGCTGAAAGTGTATTAGAATTCGGTTTTATACGATACGGAGTATTCTTGTAGCATCATAGTATGCTCACTTTGTTTGGTTTTTAAAAGTTTGTATGTTAATGTGTCGACTTTCGATTCTTTAATTTTCCTGGGATTTTGGTCAGCTGAAGGAATTACCTGTTGGAATTACGAAAGAAGGAATTCTGAGAGTTGAAAATCGGAGAAGATATGATGACGTCTTCTGGATCAGGCCCGTATACAGTTGGAGGTTCATGGAATTTATCATCATCATCCAATTTATCACCCTTAGCTCCACCATTTAGAGTTGATAAATCACTTCAGAAACAGAACTCGACAAATACATCTGTGAATTATCCTGATGTGCATATGTATGGCCCTTATGTTGATCCTAATGGGCAGCTGTGGAACCCCTCATCATCCACCACTGGGCCGAAATTTGAAGCAACTGAGTCGATAGGATTCAATAATACTTGCTCTTCGTCCCCTGCCAATTACGGATACTCAGTATCACAGCCAAGCACCACTGCTGCCAGTGTTTACCATGTCGCTTCTGGTACTGCAGCTGCATATGACCCCTTTTTGTATGACTCCTTTCCTACCAGCGTGCCCGCTGCTGTTGAAGAGGGTGTGAAATCTTATTATTCTCAGTATGTTTCCCCTCCACCCCAGAAAGATGGCTACTTGAGTTTGGATGTTAGTAATGGGCATGGGTATGACTTGCTGCCGAACTCTAGTTCCGCTCATTTGAGCAATGGTGAATCCTCTGCATCTGATTACCCACAAAACAGGCCTGGAGATGGTGATCTTAATTTGAATTGGGGAAGTTTTTGGAGTGGGGTGAACAAGCAGGACAAATGGCAACATGCTCAGGGTTTTGGATCCAAGGATCCTAATCTGTCTGATTTAGGGAGCAACAAAAGCCCTTTTGTCTTTGATCGGAGTAATAAGAGTCAATCCTCTACTGATGTTCATGCTCGTCCTTTTGTTGATGGGAGCAGTGACATTAAACTTCCCGATGGAGGCACCAGAAGTAATTTAAAGCAAGGTATGTTGCATCCCTCTACTTTAATTATGTAGGCATGGTCAATATTGATCCACGAATTCATGTTTCGCTCTGTGTTACCTTCAATGACTGTGCAAGGAGTACTGGGCACTTCTTACACCATCTGGCTTATTTTACTCTAATTAATTAGCATTATCATTGAAATAGGCACGATGTTGGAAATGTATGGGTCGTTGCTGCACTGTTGTATCACTACTTACATGACTAGATATAGTGTCCAAGGTTCTTTCCACATATGACATCACATCTACATCGTATGTTGCTATGATCTGGTTATGTATGTAGCTATAGCAATATACCTGCCGACCAAATTTGAAGCTCAGTTACTTAGCTATGATTAGGTCATGCTCATCTACTTTTTGCTTATCTATTGTAGTTTTCTGGTCTTTTTTGAGATTAAAAGACTTGTGTTATTAATGGATGTATAATAGAAATTCATAGGAGTTATTAAATTATAGAACCTGCTTGTCTATGGACTTCATCTTTCTGCAAGGTTTGCCGTGTACTTATCAAATTATGCAAGTTATTTATTTATTTATTTTATTGCTATGCTATACTCCCACTCCTATGTTCGTTCAGTACTTCAGTCATGATAATGCTGCACTGTAGTGTTTAGTTCCATTTCTGTTGGGTCTCTGTGGGTTCTCTAGATGGTATTGAATGCTTGTTGTGGTGTCAAATGATTTGATTATAACAGGATATGCTGGATGCCGCTGCTTTACGATCTCCTGATTTCCGTGATATCTGTCTTGTTCATTGTCTTCAGGGAATATCATTTCCTCGTCAGATATTGAGTGGAGCATGTTACTAAACTATTTGTGTCTTGATATCGTTTCCAAGGGTTTTAAATCTGTCTTTTACAAACAACGACGACAAAGCCTAAGTCCCAAAATGATTAGGGGTTGGCTGACATGCACTGTCAATAAAATTTGAAAGTTGGTATACATATGATAACGAATCATTATACTTCTTCCATTTCTGAAAAAACGTGCACTCTGTGGGTGATTATATTTCCGCAGTCCTTTTGAAGGAAATCTGTTAATCCAAACTGACATGCGAAGTTAATTGCAGTTTTTTTTTTATAATTAGATATGCTCATTAGAAAAAAAATGTTGAGATTTTTTTTTTTTTGTGTGGAAATCTTGGATGTCCAGTTCTATATTTAGAAGTTTTTATAATTCAGGAGTAGCCGTCACATTTAAATTTTTCCGTTACAGATGGCTGCTTTGATATATTTGGTGGTGCGTATCACTTGGGGAGCCTTGGGATTGATCAGCAAGATAGTAGGTCACTGATAAGCCCGAGAATACCAGCTTCTGTTCCTGCATCAATACCTCAAGAAAACCCTCATTTTCAGGCACCAGTTATGGACTCAGTCACAAACCTCTGTGGAACTCAAAAGCAAAATGGTCCATCACCAGGGGACCACTTCAGCCATAGCGGTTTCTATGTGTTTGGCTGCCCATCCACAAGTAGTACTTTCCCCATCACTAAGAACAAATCACCGTATGGTGAACGCAACTCTTCTGCAGAAGGTACAGTTTCAGCTGTGAATCTGAATGCCGAGGTCGGTGTTGCAGGCAATGAAAGCAATGTTTCTTTATGTTATGATTACTCCTGTCCAATTGAGCCTCGAATCTCCCTTGGATCAAAACGCCAGTCGAGCGTGGTCATCAGAAGACCTCTGTCCTCTGTGATGCCGTCCCCTAGCCAATTAGGACAATCTCTAAATAGCAGAATTGGCAGCAAGGATGGTTCTGAGCAAGTTTCACCTCAAAAGCCTCATCAGTTCAGTTCAGATTGCCTGGATCTGAAAGTCAATGATGCTCAAGCTGCATTTTCTGCTGACAAAATATCTGGAGGATCCGATGTTCATAACCCTGCTGAGGATTCACCATGTTGGCGGGGAGCTTCGTCAAACCGTTTCTCACCATTCGTAGTGCCGGAGGGCATGTGTCCTGATGTTTCCGTTAAAAAGTTAGATGAATGCAAAAGTCTGAGCACTCAGGACCCCCAAATGAAGAGTTTTCTTGTAGGTACTGATTTATTTTCTGAAAAAATTAAAGAGGGGAATTCATTGGGGAGTCCTTTTATACCACAATGCGTATTAAAACATAATGAAGAAAGTTGTTCTGCTATCCGACAGCCCCTTTGCTTCGATCTGAACACTGCAGATATCCTTCAGCTTGCTGATGACAGTAATGTTTCTACTAAGGAATGCTGCATACCGAACAAACCAAAAGCAGATTTACACCCTGGTATTGCTTTAGCTGCAATACATACTTATGGAGGGGAGGCCCTATCTCCAAGACAAATTTCTGAAGCAGCTGATTCTGGAGGGAGTGGGCTCTGCCCTCTTGTTGCACCAAATAAATCTCTTGATGGATCATCAAGTTCTGAGAACAATCATGCAAGTTCAGCTCCGGTGGACAATGCAAGTTTCAAGCACTGCCAGAGGACCAGTAAAGTTTCAGATTCAGACATTGATGTCAATATGCTGCTGAAAACAATGACCAATCTATCAGAAATTTTGCGGTGCTATTGTTTCAGTAAACAAGCTTCAGTTCCACACCAGCACTCTTTTGCCATTAAACACATTATTGCCAACCTTAATGCTTCTATGTTGATGATGGCTGGAGAAAATTCTTCAACTATGAATTTCCCTATTCCTCAGATGGTAAGCTATCTTCACATGTTATTTAGTCGTGATGTCCTTGCACTCAGAATTTCACTCACCTTCCTGAGAGCTCAGTGTTTTCATCTACTTTTTACCAAGCATGCCGTCTATTGTGTGTTTTTTTTTTCTTTTTGCTACTTATGTCGTTATTGCTGGGAATCAGGTGAATAATGCTGCAGATGAAGCATTGACTGCTGCTGTTAAGCTTGGGGGTACAGCTGAAGGTCTTTTTGATGCAGTTTCTTGTAAGGAGGACCCAAACACGGTTGGGGATGTAAATATGGTGGAGGTATTTTTCTTCCTTATTTTGTAAGGATTTGTTATGTTGCACGGTGGTACCTATTTTCTACACCCTGCTGAGCTGCACTTATTGATATTGTTTGAGAGTAATGATTCGTCAGAAGGGCTGGGTTGTTTATGAAGTATTGATTGCTGCAGGCTTTAAAGAAAATTCTTCAGGAGACTTTGCACGAGGAGGAGATGGACCAGCAGAAACTTCTATACAAGAGTCTATGGCTTGACGCAGAAGCTTCACTGTGTGCCATGACCGCTAAAGCCCGCTTTCTTCGTGTGAAGGCCGAAATGGAGAGAACACACAATGTTGCTGAAGGTAAAGTTCATTTCCGGGTAGATTGTGTGATTTATTTCCTGATATCATACTTCTAACATGTGCTTGAAAGAATGTTCCAGATAGTGAGCTCTCATCATGCTTGAACGCTTCTGGTGATGTTCGTGGCCCCTTGAATCTAACAGCTTCTTGTAAAGATTCACCAGTGTTGAGAGATTGTCAAAAATATTGTGAAAGCAGTGATCTTTCTGAGGTCCCTGAGATGAAGAAAGGCCAATTTCCAAAAGTAGCAGTTACTGTGACTTCCGTGGATACCAAAAAAACCAATGAGGATTTTGGTTTCCTAACTTCGAATGCCTCTAGGCAAGGCCAGGGTGCCAATGATTCTGATGATTCAGGATCAGCCTACCCTGCTTATGATGAGGGTTCCGTTATGGCCAGATATCAAATTCTCAAGAGCAGGACTGAAAGCTCTGAGGTTCATCTGGAAAGTAAAGAATCATCTGGAGGACTCAAAGATCCCTCGACCTTGTTTGTCTCTGCCTTTGATTCCTATGGTGCAGGGACAACTAATGGTTCCATGGGAGCTAAGGATCCTGTATCTGCGAGATATCAAATTCTGAAGTCCCGGCCTGATCATGATTCTTTGAGTAATGTGGGTAATTCACCACCTGGTGAGCATAATTATTTGCCAGACAGAGATTGCTCGAGTCCTGTATATCAAATCCTTGAGTGGGGGGCCGACAACTCTGATTCCTTACACGGGAGCAAAGATTTTCAGAACTCCCAAGAGCTTTCCAACTCAGTTGGTGTTCCTGATGAGGATTTGGAAGCATCTGTTATGGGTAGGTTCCGGATCATACAGAATCGAGTCAATCACTCTGAGGCAGTGGACAAGGATGAAATTCTTTTATCCCCTGAGAAAGTAGTGGAAGATGTGACTGATGAGCTGGGCTTTCCGGAGCAGCAAAGCAACGTGTTGAAGAGTGCATTTGGGCCATATTCAAATTTCACTGATAATGAGAATGTAGATCAGCTTGGCGTTCACTTGCTCAGAGACGTATGCTTGACTCAGTATTGCAAAACCAACAGGCTGCAGAGTGAGATTATCGAAAGCTGGTATGACAATGATTGCTCTTCATCAGACTGGGAACATGTTTCAAAGGAGGATGTACGAAAACCAAATTGACGCCTTCATGATGAATTATCATCTTGCTTTGGCTGTTCAGCAACTTGTATATAGTACTTCTGGACATCTAATACTCTCTATTCAGATTTGTAATAACCAAATCTTTGGAATTTCGAAACTCCCAACATTCTGTATATTCTGAATCTTGCTTGTGTATATGCAGTATCCCCTTTTTTTTAACGTCGCAGGGTAAGCCGAACCAAGTATATTCACTATGCCAAATCGCCGATGTAACAATCTGGAAGATTGCATTGCATGTGGTAAATCTGATTTCCATGTCGTTTATGATGTTTTAAAGGCGTCTGCGCAGGGTGAGTTTCGACTTGGAACCCTTAAAAACGCTCATAAACTATCATTTCATAAATTATTCAACAAAATTTACTACACTTTTGATTAATTTATTACAAATTAAGTATAGACACTTTTATATTTGTCTATATGTAGACTCCTAGTATTTTTGTACCTAAGTTCTTTCGATTTAGTTTCAACTCAATTATCATTCAATTACTCTCCCTACTTACCAATCACGAGCAGGGCTACTACCGTTGCCTTACTCTAGAATTAGTTCTTGGTTCCTTGTCAATTTAGTTGAGTGCTATAAATCTTAATTAAGTTGCTTAACAATAATACGTACCGTATTAACACAAAATACAAACTTAAATCTAGAACGTTTAAGATTAGAGTAAGATTATTGCACCAGTACCTACGACAGTAGATCCGAAACTAGCATGTATCAACTAATACACGCCTCGCGGTCCCATTAACTTAACTAAATTTGTGCCTCTTTTGTGTTAAACATTGCTGCATCACGTAATAATAACATTTGTGGGTTCATATGGCAAAAAATTTTGTATGATTGTTTGCTTGCTTAATTCCCATACGCAACAATCCCTTCTGATAGAAATGCCAAAGCCACATATTAATGCCCTCTTATTAGTTACTTGAGCTATAAAATCCTTAAGAATTTGTTGATCAACACAAAATTTGCAACATTTGTGACGGTTTTTTTAGATCGAAATATTCATAATCATAGAGTTGTTTTGTTTATGATGAAGGTTGTAATTTTATTAGTGACTTTGTTGGTGATTTTCTTGAGCTCTGATCACACTGAAGCAGCTCTTCAAGTAGGGTTCTACCTCGAAAAATGTCCATTAGCTGAAAAAATCATCAAAGATGAGGTTGCTAAAGCCTTTGGTTGTAACAAAGGGATTGCTCCTGGTCTAATCAGGCTGCATTTTCATGATTGTTTTGTCAGGGTAAAAGTTACCACATTGTGATACAGGTTTTACCATATATATTGTACTGTATCACACCAGGAAAACTGAAATTTACTGCTATATTGTTTGTTGGTGATGATATGCAGGGGTGTGATGGATCAATCCTTATAGACTCGACCTCAACGAATCAAGCTGAGAAAGATGGACCACCCAATGGAATCACATTACGCGGTCTTGAAGTGATTGATAGCGCAAAAGCTAGGATTGAAGCTACTTGTGAAGGGGTTGTCTCCTGTGCTGATATACTCGCCTATGCTGCAAGAGATTCCGTAGTACTTGTAAGCACACCTCGCTCCAATGTTCATCTCTCAAATACTTGTACTTTTTTTTTTTTTTTTTACCTAGACACCTGACTCCAATTTTCACTTCTTTACTAAATATTTGAACCTTTCTTACCAAATCATATTACGAGATATTTTAAGGCACCGTGGTAAGGTTGTTGCTGTTCTCGTACTTAATATTTGAACATCTAGTTCAAACTACAGAAAATTATCGGCTACTTTGAATGAGCTTGTTACTTAAAGATAAACTCTTAATTTTGCGGTTTTTGATGAATGCAGACAGGAGGACTATATTGGGATGTACCTGCAGGAAGAAGAGATGGCAGGATTTCGAGAGCATCAGAAACTGTTGACATTCCTGATCCTTCCTACAATCTTGATCAGATGACTCAGTCATTTGCTAACAAGGGTTTATCACAGTTGGATATGGTTGCACTCCTTGGTAAGTCTGACTTTAATTTCTGTGGGTATAAACAAGACTAGGAGATCAACCCTGCTACATAAAAGGTCGTAACTTAATCAGACCGTCTTACACAAGAATTTGTCTTTTAACGTGTACACATTCTTATACGTGCAGGAGCACACTCAATTGGTCGCTCCCACTGCAATGAATTTTCAGACAGACTTTACAACTTCAGCTCAATAGCGAGCCAAGACCCGAGACTAAACCCAATTTTGGCTCAATTCTTGAAGCGACAGTGCCCCAGAGATTCGCAGGGAGCAGTTGGCGAGACTGATACAGTCTTTATGAACCAAAGTCCATATTTTATGGACTCGAGTTATTATCAAGGTCTGTTCCTGAATAATGGACTGTTCAGCTCTGATCAGGCACTGCTAGACAGCCAGGAAACGACTCGACAGGTAGAATTCTATGCAGCACGAGGTTTGGGTTGGCACGCCGATTTTGCTCAAGCCATGATCAGGATGAGCCAGATTGAGGTCCTCACTGGTCTTCAAGGAGAGATTCGAGCTAACTGTAGGGTGATTAATCCGTAAAACAGAACTTGGTTTCATACTGAATTCAAGTTTGTGTAGTCTAAATTATTTTATGTCATTATTTTGTGATTACATTCTGAACACTGTGATCTATCTGATTACCAGATTACAGCAAAATCTATTTGATGTCTGAGGAATTTGACAGAATTTAAGGCTCATGTATCGATATGAACAACATTACCCCTACGCCTCAAAGGACCCATACATTACGTATATTATGGCGAGTTAAGAATTAAGAAGGGTCTGATGTACGCAACTGATGAAACGACTCAACTAACATGAAATTCTGTTAAGATAACATTTAATTTGAAAGTAGACAATGCTCATCAAACTCCACTTTGATGAGAATAACATCATCTTCAAGAAATTCTATCACGTTGGAGTTTAAGAAACAATTTTTTTCCAAACATTAAGATGAACTTCAGAGTTGACTTAGCATCATAGTCCATGCAACTAGATTCTGATTTGCTGAACAAGAATAGTGCACAAAATGGGGGGTGGCACAGTCGAGGGTTGACGATTTGGATACAAGACAAATTTAAGTCGGCTATATCACTAATAATGCACAGTAAAACTAATCTCTCTGTTAATTACTTGAATTATTATTACTTCGACCCTCCATAGACCTGTTAATTAAGTCGCGATCATAGAGTTAGACACTATATTTGTCTGATACTAACACCACACTTAACCATTTAACCCTTCCTTTTAGGCCAACATACACTATTTTTCATTCACAAATAGTCAAGTACCTCGTGTCTAACACACTTATAGTCGAGGCTGAGTAACATATCTTTGGACTTAAATCGTGGATAATGCACTTAATCTCATCTTATGGAGTACTTAATAATTCCACAAAATAACAACCATCTGCAGCTAGTTGGCTCTGTTACACTACTTAGTCAAGAACACAGTGGACACTTCCTGTTTAATCCGCAAGCGCAGCCACTTTTTAGGGGTCAATATCATTAATTTGGCACTTACTTAGAATTCCCACAGTGCTTATTTAAGTGAGCCACAAATCAGATTAAATAATTATTAAACCTTAACCTAATCTTCTGTCGTTTATCTCCTCTTGCTAATGAACCTTTTCAACACTAATCAACACGGTCCAATGCTTTCTCACAAGGCACTCATTTAAGATCATGCAAACTTAATTTAATCTATAAATGGGATGTGCGGCATTACGCTGATAAAGAAAAATTACAATAAACTGTGAGAGGGTGGTACCGAAATTGAGTAGCATCAGTGACAATATGTCACAGTCGTTACAGTATTATATCGACTTTTTGTTGACTATAAATGTCACTCTCTTGGGGTGCTTAAGGTGTATCTACAAACCAAGTAAAAGAAACATAGTAAAGGGTTGTTTAAAAGAGAAGAAACAATATGAGCTCAATTAGGAAATGCCTTGATATTTCTTGTACAAGTGTTACTGCATTTTTTGTCATATTGCTCTTGTTAAGTCTAAGCAGTTGCTTAGATGCGCAGCTTCAGAGAGGTTATTACATGGAATCATGTCCTATGGCTGAATTCATCATCAAAGACGCGGTTCGACAGGCGTATTTTCAGAACAGGGGAGTTGCTGCTGGCCTTGTTAGGCTGCACTTCCATGACTGTTTTGTTAGAGTAAGTTCATAAAGTTAGTCCAACATGTTCATATACATTTGAAACGTAACTTAAAACAAACGTTTGCATGAAATGTATGTGCGTAACTTAAACAAGCCCAGTGAAGTGCCATTCTAAAATTAAAGAACGTAGTAGAAATATATTTTCGATTTGAGTTTTTATTACACGTACACTAGTCACTAGTAATTAGTATTAACAAGGTTAGGCCTAATGTACTTGCGTTGGTATAAATTGTAGGGATGTGATGGATCAGTGCTGCTCGATTCGACTTCTGGAAGCACTGCAGAGAAAGATTCACCATTAAACTTTCCTAGTCTAAGAGGGTTCGAGGTCATTGATGATGCAAAGGCTCGACTCGAAAATATGTGTCCAGGAGTCGTATCTTGTGCTGACATAACAGCGTATGCTGCAAGAGACGCTGTTGAAATGGTAATTAAGCTTCTTGTACTTTCAAGTCTTTCTTAATATATATGCATTCGGAAAAAACCTCTCTATGTTTTTGACGTAGGGGTGAGTCTACGTACACTGAGGGACGAGACACTGAGGTAATATTGTTGTCGATTTTGTTGGTATGTAGGCTGGAGGAATGGGATATGATGTCGAAGCAGGAAGAAGAGATGGTAGGATATCTCTTGCATCAGACACCTTTTCGAATCTTCCTTCACCAGGTGCTGATGTCGATAAACTCACTCAACTATTTGGTACTAAGGGATTAACACAAGATGAGATGGTGATCCTGTCTGGTAATAAATCCTCCAAAACCCTCTCTTTTTTTTCCGTAAAAATTGTGAGCGAGTTTAGCTAGTAAAGTCATTAGAGAGTCGTGCTAGAAAACTCAGGCTCGAAATATGACAGGATTTGACGGAAAATGTCTGTTTGTGCAGGAGCTCATACAATAGGCCGCGCTCACTGTCCAACCTTCAGCAGAAGACTGTACGCTTTCAACTCACAGTCAGCGCAGGATCCTAGCATGGCACCAGCATATGCAGCTCAACTGAAACAGATCTGCCCTGCAGGAGGAATGACAGCAGGTGCTAACATTATGGTGCCAATGGACCCTGTAAGCCCTACAGTCATGGACACTGCATACTACAGGAACATCCTAGCTAACCGCGGTTTGTTCACATCAGACCAGACTCTCCTGTCAGACTCAGGAACAGCCTCCCTCGTCAGCCAGTACGCGCTGAACCCGTTCTTCTGGGGAAACAGGTTTGCTGATGCAATGGTGAGCATGGGTCGGGCAGATGTTCTTACTGGTGACGAAGGCGAAATCCGGATTAACTGTAGGGTAATTAACTGATGATTTCAAGATGAAATTAAGTAAGGTTGTGCTAAATCTAAGCACACAGGATTATTACAAGAATAGAACTAGTACAGCATGGTTTCCCAATCAGACAGCATATGCACCATATTTTAGGGCATATGATCCAATAATTCAAAGCAGTGCTTATGTAAAATAACTTCAGACATACACCAACAGATCAAAGTGTGCCTTAGCTTCTGTTTGTTTATTCTGTTTGCAACTAAGAAAATGTCAATTCACCACCATCAGCATACCAACTCAGTGCCTTCATCGAGGCTCCCACTTCAAGCGTGGTAAAAATCGCCAAACACATAATATTCTTTTCCGAAATATCAGAGAGACTGTTTCCAATTAACCCGTACCCGAATAACAACACAATAACTACATACAGCTTGTGCAAATCATGCTTCCACGAGTACTAGTAATGGATGTAACACAAAGTGCACAGTTTTTTAATCTTTTAGGTAAGGTCATACCCCACTATTAAGCTACTGACAAAACCTACTAAGCACATATTTTCATAACCATATAGTAATAAATTGTTTAAAGTCTTTGATGCTCCAGAGAGTAGATAATCACTGGGATTTGCTTACTCAAGCAGTATCACCTTCTACAACATTATTAACAGATGTCTACTCCCATATGGCTGAACAAACTAGTACCTGATTCTGATGAATATGGTCGCAATTTAACTGTCCGCACTTCCTATATTGCCAAATACTGACCTATTGACGTTGTACTTCTCATCGAAAATATCAGAAATCGGCATATCGGCCATACAATTTTTTCAAATTACCAAGAAACAAACTTGTAAAATCTCATTAGGCCAAATATTCTGCAGTAACAAACACATAATATGCGTAAGACAGAAGACATTATCAATGTCAAAATCTTTTAAAGTATGTAAAATCTCAGCCATAGTGTATGTCAAATTGTCAATGCAAAAAAAGTCAAATCCTTTAAAACATGGTAACTTCCAACTTTCTGCAATAATTGTCCATATAATTGTCTTGTTTCTTAGATTAGATCGTACCGTACTTTAAGCAAATGACAAGATAAATAACACCTACTTGCACATGTTTAATTCATCTCCAAATTCCGTCAAAAGTGGTACAAATTTCCCGAAATCATGAGATGTAAAATTAGAATACTTGCGCAAATGCGCAATGTAATATGCTAAAGGTTATAAGTATAGACAACTAAAAAACGTCTAAGTGTCTAATGTTAACGCGTTTTTGCTATACTTCCCGACATGTTACATTCCACATCAGAATAAGGAAAAGAAATGTCTGTCTATACTTACGACCTCTAGCATTGTCGGATCCACCTTCAATTTAGCATTGCATTGCATGCTGACTTCCCGGAAAAACTTGATGCTGAACGTGCTAGTGTTACCACTTCTGTTGCCACCACCCTGGGTTTTGCACTAGAAAGTCAACTGCACAAAGCGTGTACTTCACCGAGGAAACAGATATAGAATATACACATTCAACAATCAACAAAAATGGTGCATAAGACTTAATTAGATCAGCAATTATCAGAATAATTGTAGAAACCGCGCTAATCTAGAATCTACAGTACAATTAAATTATTCTCTTCTTCTTCTTCTTCTTGGTCTGACTATAAATTGGTGACAAACTTTGTTCAGTTTGTACATCCACAGTGAAATCAGTCAGTTAAAACTTAAAACAGTCCAAAAAATGAAGATTTCATCCTGTATGACACTTCTGGTACTGGTTTCGGCTTTTGCTTTACTGAGTGTTCAGCTTGAAGCACAGCTTCAGGCCGGATTTTACGCACAGTCATGTCCATCAGCTGAAAGCATTGTGAAACAAGAGGTTACGAAAGCGTTTAAGAAGAACAGTGGCATTGCTGCTGGTCTAGTCAGGCTTCACTTTCATGACTGTTTTGTCAGAGTAAGTTGATAATTTGTCTCCTTAATTCTTAAGCAATTTTCTCAGGAACAGAAACAGGAAATATGGTTTCGGAAAACTTAGACTAGAAGTTTTTAACTATCTTTTCTACAGGGTTGTGATGCATCAGTTCTTATAGACTCAAACTCGACAAACACAGCTGAGAAAATGTCACCTGCTAATTTTCCCAGCCTAAGAGGATTCGAAGTAATAGACAGTGCAAAGGCTAGGCTTGAAGCTCAATGCAAAGGGATTGTTTCATGTGCTGATATACTCGCATTTGCGGCCAGAGACAGTGTAGTTATAGTAAGTGGACTATCATACAATCACCATAACCCCATGTTTAAAAATAGGATGATGTCCATGTTTAACCTTTATCTTAGTTTTATCCGCGATTTCATTATAAATGTTTTGCTAAAACCGTCTTACAAAAGACTTACTTATAGTGTAAACATTTTTGTTCAGACTAAAGGCCCGAATTATGAAGTTCCTGCTGGTAGAAGGGATGGCAGAGTTTCTTTAGTGTCAGAGGTGCTGGATAATCTTCCTGGCCCAACATTCAATGTTAGTGTCCTCACGCAGAATTTCGCAAACAAAGGATTATCGCAGGAAGAAATGGTGACTCTTTCAGGTACATAACTATGGGTTCTGTCGTAACTTCACTGACACATTACTATGATATAAGTATACTTTCACATAAATATATGCCAGACATTCCTTTATTCACATGCATTTCAAAAAACAGGTCCAATATTATGAATTTTTCATCAAACACAAGTACATGCATAAACATTAGCATGCATCAGTGACATGAAGAACTACTGAGCAGCCTGAATTTAACCTGAAACCTTTGCCAAATTAAACAGGAGCTCATTCAATAGGGCAATCTCACTGCACAACCATCATCAAAGTTAACGACAGACTGTACAATTTCAATGGTACGGGTGGATCAGATCCAACCTTAGATCCAACATACGCAGCACAGCTAAAGCAGCAGTGCCCACAAGGAAGCAGTGATACCTCAACGGTTCAAATGGACCCGACTAGCCCAGTGGTGACCGATGTAAGCTACTATGCCAGCATCTTAGCCAACAAGGGCTTATTTACAGCAGATCAGACGCTAATGACAGACCCTGCAACAGCTCTCGAGGTGATTCAGAATGCTAAAGATCAGGCCCAATGGTTTGTTAAGTATGCAGCTGCAATGATCAAGATGGGCAATATTGAAGTTCTTACTGGCAGTGCAGGAGAAATCAGAACAAACTGCAGGGTCATTAACTAAAAAAAACATGCATTTTTTTCATCATCTCAGCTGCAGATACACAACAACCATGAAAATCAGTACTTAAAAATTTCGGCAGTTCCTAATAAACCTGATAGTAGTATATCATATACTCCGTACATTATACTGTTCTATAGTATTTAAGAAAAGAAAACATAGCTGCATTTTTAACTCAATCTCTGTCCTTCCTAGGGCTGCTATGTAACATCAGTGTTACTAAGAATTCAATGAAATGACGGGAGTATGTGCCTAAAGCTCATATACAATTCAATCCTATCTAGTCGAATTGTCCACAATTTTGTGCTATACACTAATTTATGTCGAGAACAACCAAAATAAGAGCTTGCCTACAGAAGTGGAGATTGAACTGCCCACTTACACAGAAGATGACAGAAACCGTCTAACCAAATATATACAAATACATGCATGATCGCGACTAGCACAAATCATGCCTGAATTGCATGCAAACACATACTCCCTACTGAAAAAGTCATATTATATCTTTTAGGAAAGAGCAGCACACCCCCTCTTAACATTATAATTCTCTTCGCGTGGAAGTTTCTGATTTGACGTAATTTGAGTTCATTGTGCCGATCTTATCTGATTTGATTGGATGTGATCTGAACTGAACTCATCGTTCCTTTACTCGAAGAAAACAAAACCTAAAACATGTCAAAAATGCAAAAAACTCATTCGAAGTCTGGATAGGTTAACTGATGTGGAGAATGACAGGGGACCTTACACAGAGTACTACCTTCCCAAATTGAACTATGGAATAAAGGTCTTAAGGAATCAGTGGAGTATATTCAAAGTCGATTGTCGGCCTTCGGCCGCCTATAACAGGAGCTCATACCAGGGAAGTGTTATCTATAAACCTGCTCTGTCTAGTTGCTAACGCAACTACCCACTACATACAAGAGCTGCATCAGTTTCCACCATTAAACAAGTAATTTAGTATTGTCAGTAGTAAGTGTTTAATATCACCTAGTTGTTCACTACCTAACGCAGCTTCATCTGATGATCTCATGATCAGTTTCAGTGGACTCAGAAAATCATCTCTATCCTAAATTGGCATGTGCTTAAAGATCCCTGGGGGAGGTTCTTTTTCAAATGTTAAATGTTTAGATACACGACTGTGCACTTTGTCGTTCTATTGACCAGTTCGAATCGAGATTACACCAAATGATTCAAATTGCAAAGCAAACAAAGGAAAAAGAAACACATATATGGATCGTCTTTTCGATTACATGATAGTTCTATATAGTCGGATCGAGATTCGAGACAGGGAAGAGTTACATTTTATCATGCATAACAACTTAGCAGTCCCAAGCAGTCCCAAAAATTCAACAAAATAGCCTAAAATAGGACCCAAAGTATACTAGCTCTTCAACCACTAATCTTGGCTTCTTATGTAGTAGA